>VUQK01038342.1:100022-134363 GCA_015106715.1 Bujurquina vittata | reverse complement strand
TCCTTGGGCAAGATACTTAACCCCAAGTTGCTCTCCGACGCTAGCGTTGGAGTATGAATGTGCGTGAATGTTAGCTAATTTAAAAAAAAAGCACTTAGCTTACTTACACATGGAAGTGCTTGTATGAATGTGTGTGAATGGGGTGAATGTAAACGTGCTGTATAAGCGCTTTGAGTGCTCAGTCAGAGTAGAAAAGCGCTATATAAGAGCTAGTCCATTTACCATTTACCATATAGTTGGACTTCTGGACCTTGGCCTCATGAAATTTTGTCTGACCGGACCTCTTTAAATTTTGATTGAATACTCCTGTTTTAAAGACGATTTCCCACTGATTCATTGTAGTCAGTACAATGTGTGTAGAAAAACTGGTGAATTCTGAATGCAATAGTGTGGTGGCTCCACATTTCTTTCCAGCATAAATACATCATTTGACAACCCCCAGGCACCTGCCAAAAAAAGATTTAAAAACCAAACAGAACAAGCTACTTTCGGCTGATCCCTTATTCACAAGTGGTCGCCACAGCGGGTAGCAGTTTGTATCTCTTTGAGGTTGACTGTTGCGATCAGTGTGTCCCAGTAGTATTCGGTCAGAATTACATCTGGAACCTGTAGCTCAACTGTTGTTTAGCATTTTATTTGGTTGCCTTGTCATCATCCATTATGTGTAATTAACTATTTTCACTGCTTCTATACAGCTCTCGCTTCCCATCCTTCAATTCGCATTTTGATTGGCATTAATGTGTCAAAAACATACAAATTACACACACTCACGCACAAGGTTGCATTATTGTTACAGTTTCTGTAAATATTGCTATAAAGGCGTTATTGTCATTTCTTCTGGCCACAATAATCCTGTATTTAAAATGGGATATAGTGACCCTCCTACATCAGAGCTCACCTCCAATGATGGTCCGAATGAGAGAGGCGTGCCCAGGACAATCCACTAGGGTGAATTGAAGGCTGTCATACGGCTGCTTCCCGCCGCTGTCCCGCAGGTGATCGGGAAGATCCACTGTGAAGGAGGAGAAGCCGAGGTCCAGCGTGATACCTCTCTCGCGGGACTGTGGGTTCTTGTCGAAGGCGGCTGTGGACGCAGTGCTGCTTAAAGCCCTGGCGAGCGAGGTCTTCCCGCTGTCGACATGTCCGAGCACGCCGATGTTGAAATTTAACGTTTTCGTGCGGCTGTCGGAAGACTCAGACATGTTGGTGAACTCTCACCTGGCGTGCGTATATTTATCTACTCTGTCTAGAGGAGACGCTGAACTCGGCTCCGGGAACAGTAAGCGGGGCTGGCTGCTGGCTGCAGACTTCTACTTCTCGTTTACAGTTATTGATCGAAACCGCAACACCTCAAGTATCTATATATGTACATATTACTTTATGGCTTTAGTAATAGATCTGACATAACTTTCGTGGAAATTGTTGAAAGTCCTCCCTGGTGTTAGTGTAATTCTATCCGCGGAACAACATGTTGAGACGGAACAATTTTTTATTAGTGTGAAAACATCAATAAGAGGAAAGTGACCGCTCACAATATCCCTGTAATTGCATTTTAATTTTCAGATTAATAAAACTCTTCAAATCTTTTTATTCCTGCGTTCATATGACATTTTCATTCACATATTTGCAAGTTTCTCGCAGTTTCTACTACGGCAAACCAACAGAAACACAAACGGAAATGCAAAAAAGGGCGGACTCTTGTTTGAGCCAATGAAATGCTGGTGTGATTTGACATGGCCCAGTAGTATTTCACAGCTGCTCAAATAGGCGGTACTTTAAGGTATCACATCCGCTTATTTTCCCTGGTAACCCACATGCAAACACATTTCCCTGTGTTTTGGGGTTCGGCGCCTATTGCGGCGGCATTTGCAGTAACCATTTTATGTGTATTTAACCCATCTCGCAGTCTTTACGCAACAAATTTTCATAAATAATACAACTATGAAAATCGAGGAGGTAAAAAGCACAACAAAAACGCAGCGGATCGCTTCTCACAGTCACGTCAAAGGACTCGGGCTAGACGAGGCCGGCAATGCTAAACAGACAGCATGTGGACTTGTGGGCCAGGAGGCTGCAAGAGAGGTAATGTTCGTGTTTAACTTCATCTGCGTTGTTCCTTTATTATTTGGAGAAGATGTTTGAAGAGCAGGAAATGTCTACGATGATCGTTTAGCGTTTTTACAGACGCTACAGTACACCACAAGCTAATCCCATTAGCACTGGATTGTAAAGAAGTCCTATCCCTTTATATACGATCAATTAATCTATAATATTACACGTGTGATTTGTAAATTTATAATAATCTTCCTTTACTCCCGAATAGCAGGGCAGCATCAGTTTCCGATGGCTCTAGTACAGACAAATGAACTACACCAATAGTGAATTACTGGGCCGATATAGATTTGTATCGGCGGTTTTATCGATCAATATTAGCTATTTGCCCAACTATTGTTACTGGCATTTATATAAGCTGATAACTGAAAATCGGGGTGAAAAGTGAAGAAATAAAGAGAGAAACATCAATGCAGAGTAGCATAATTTGTCCAGCAGAGGGGACTCTGGAAGTTACCAAGTGATCAGGCCAGAGTTGGGCAGTGCATAAACGAGTAAATAAATAAATACATGTAACAAAGGTTAGGGAAATCTGTTTTGTTTTTTCCATGTGTCTGGAAAGAAGAAATATCTGGTATATCAGAATATTGTCTTTTTAAATAATCAAATATCGATATCATTCTTAAAAATCTGCATCAGCAGCTGCTCAGAATTAACTTTAATGGTTTGGTCAGCCAATTCTGTTGCATCCACAGTAAAAGAACCAGCACCGGTATCAGAGGGTGACTTTAGCCATAACAGATGTTTTGACTCGTGTGCTTTACAGTACTCCCAATAGTGTTATGTAAGTTATTGGGTTCAGGAGTGGGGTTCTTCTAGTCATATCACATTTAAACCTTTTGTGTGTATTCAGTAGTCTAATTTGTCTTACTCTCTAGGCTTGTGGCATCATTGTAGAGCTGATCCGCTCAAAAAAGATGGCAGGGAGAGCCGTTTTACTTGCAGGGCCACCCGGAACAGGAAAGGTAAGTGTGCCTTGTTCAGTAGCTGGCAGGACAGCAGTAAAGCATAATTAATATGGCTGATATCTTTGAAGCATTTATCAATTTTGCCTCTCATTTCTGCCTGACTGCCTGCTTTCAGACTGCCCTCGCCTTGGCTATGGCACAGGAGCTGGGAAATAAGGTGCCATTCTGTCCCATGATCGGCAGTGAGGTCTACTCATCTGAAATCAAGAAGACGGAAGTATTGATGGAGAATTTCAGGAGGGCAATTGGTCAGTGTCACATAAATTTAAACTGAAATTTTAACTTTCCAGCCTCCAGATGTACTGGATAGGTTCTGACCTATTGAACATTTAGTTTGTAGCGGTGAAAAGAAGCTTGGGAATAATTTAATCAGTCTGGGTACTGTTTCTAAATGCTGACAGGTCATTTATAACCATTTAATTGGTAAGTAAGAGACAAACAATCTTCCTACATTTAAAGCATTTTGTCTTAGGAAAAACATTACAAAAAATTGTACTACTTTTTGTATTGTGTTCAATCATACTAGCAATGAGAAAGAAACTTTTTTTCTGTAATGGGTCTAAAGAGTTTGTGGAGAGGGTACAGCAGGGTGTACACACAGTTGCTATGAGCTGAAAGGGAACACTTGAAAGCAGATTTATGAAGATGGAGGGAGGGAAGGAGGCAAGGAAAGTCAAAGGGTTTTCAGACTGTTGATGGTACCTGATGACGAGAGAGAGAGAAAGAGAGAGTCATCAGCGCATTCACTCCACTCCTAGAACAGATTCTTCAGAGAGTGGGATTCATTTGAACATTGTCATCGTCTTGTCAATAACAGCACCGTGACGGACAGTCCCTGCCTTAAGAACTCCTCTGTGCCCCTCAGCACTGAGGATTATGCACCTGTTAACTGCATGTAACTGGAACAAGAGCACGATCACGTTACACTGAATGATGCCCAGGCATTTCATAGGGGGCACACGTTTCTTTTTCATAATTAAATATATTGCTTGCTAACCTGATGGATATGGCGGCTTAGCTGATGTAGGAATATAAATCCCTGATCAAGGTGTGTGTATGTGTAACTGTAATGTTCTGTCATATTCAGGACTGCGCATCAAAGAAACAAAGGAGGTGTATGAAGGGGAGGTAACAGAGCTGACTCCCTGTGAGACCGAGAATCCCATGGGTGGCTACGGCAAAACCATAAGCCACGTCATCATCGGTCTGAAGACTGCCAAAGGCACAAAACAGCTCAAGGTCAGACTGGGAGATTTTTTTTATTTTATTTTTGTTTTTTTACTCTAAAGGCCAACTGTGATTATGGTTTTAGTACTCAGGTTAATGCTGGTGGGGAAAATTAGATTTCAGATATAGTCTGATGTAATAATGCTGATGATCAAAGCAAGGCCAGCGTTCTGCTCTAAAACAGCACTGTTGTGTTTTCTTAGCTGGATCCCAGTATTTACGAGAGTCTTCAGAAAGAGCGCGTGGAAGTGGGAGACGTCATCTACATTGAAGCTAACAGTGGAGCTGTGAAGGTAAACCATTTAACTTTTGTGTGTTACATTTGCAGCACATTTTAGTTAGGGACATTAATACGAGTAAATTCTCTATAAAAATTTTTAAGTAACCAGACTGTCTGTAGTTTACAAATAAATAATGTTAACAAAATCTTCTTAGTCGGGTCAAAGTTGATGGTTTTTTCCATCTTACTTGTCCTCTTCAACCCTTCATGGTGGCATGCTTTCATCTCTCTCCACCCTGCTGCATTTGTGCTGTACTCTGGAATGAGCCTCTCTCATTCCTGCAGCTCTTCATGTTCCCTTTATCTCTCCATCTCCCACAATGCCTCTTTTCCAACAGTGGGGCATGTGGCCTGTGTTGAAAGGCTGCAATGGCGGTCCTTTTAATCAGTGCAGGTGGGCCAAAGACACAGGTTCGCTCTAGTCAGAGGGCAAAGGAGGAGGGCTGGGCCACACATTTGTTGCTGTTGACAGCCACCTCATGACTTGCCTTTTGAAGCTCTTTCATCCCACGGCCGCATGCCCTTGTTCCTGCAATGGGCTGGCACTAGATTTAGTCATACATCTGCTCTCCCTCCTGCCATGTGGTCTCTTTCCTTTCATTGTTGACTGGAGCAATGTGAGACATTAATCTTTCTTATTACTTTGCAGAGACAAGGTCGCTGTGACACCTTTGCAACAGAGTTTGACCTGGAGGCAGAGGAGTATGTTCCACTTCCCAAAGGTGACGTCCACAAAAAGAAGGAGATAGTCCAAGATGTGACACTCCATGACCTGGATGTTGCAAATGCTCGTCCCCAGGTACATAACTGCCAAATTATACTAGCATCAGCTGAGAATAAAGACATCTGTATACACGCTAATATATATTTAATATTGGCGCTCTTTATTAACGACTCATTGCTTCCTTTCAGGGAGGCCAGGACATTCTCTCCATGATGGGACAACTTATGAAGCCCAAAAAGACGGAAATCACAGGTAGAGAAAGTCTAACACGAGCTCAGAATAAATCTCTCTCACTGACCTCAGTTCTTGACCCACTGCCACTTTCTCAATGCAGATAAGCTGCGTGCTGAGATCAACAAGGTGGTGAACCGCTATATAGACCAAGGGATAGCTGAGCTCGTACCCGGTGTGCTGTTCGTCGATGAGGTGCACATGCTGGACATAGAATGTTTTACGTACCTCCATCGAGCCCTGGAAAGCAGCATCGCCCCCATTGTTGTGTTCGCCTCTAACAGGGGAAACTGTTTAATCAGGTGAGATGTGTTTTATGGGGATAAACTTGTTTTTTGAAAGCTAAACAAAACGGTTTCCGGGTTTAACATTTTACTGTTTACCAGGGGGACGGAGGACATCAGTTCTCCACACGGCATTCCTCTGGACTTGTTGGACAGAGTTATGATAATTCGTACCATGCTGTACACACCACAGGAGATGAAGCAGGTAAGTCTGAAGACCTAAATATCAGAATCTGTAATGTGTGACGTGTAGCGGTCTGAGCACGCATCACTGACGAGACTGTGGTTTATAGATCATCAAGATTCGAGCTCAGACTGAGGGAATCAGCATCAGCGAGGAAGCTCTTACACACCTGGCAGAGATTGGCACCAAGACCACCCTCAGGTACGGCCGTATTCTCTGTATCTTAAAAATCATGGTGGTGGGGGGAAGCGGCCTTACACCAAGTGTCCACGGTGCTTGGTTTAAGCATTTTAAGTCTTCAGCAGACAGAAAGAAGCATTTATGAATAAAAGAAAAACTTTTATGAGGTAGTAAAGTACAGTCTCATCTAAGGTACATAATTTTAAGTCCAAGAGTGATGAAATTCACTCAATTGCTCAATAAAGTAAAAGATTAATGTGTATTTTTTTTTTTTTTCATTTTTGACAAATCCCATGGGTGCCAGAATATTAATCCATAACTGGTGCCAAACATAGAGGGAAAATATAAATAAAATCTCATACTGAGTGTTTCCTGTTTCGCTCAGATACTCCGTGCAGCTGCTGACGCCGGCCAGCCTGTTGGGCCGTGTTCAGGGGAAAGAGACCGTGGAGAGGGAGCAGGTAGAGGAGATCAACGAGCTGTTCTACGACGCCAAATCTTCAGCAAAAATCCTCCAAGATCAGGATCACAAGTTTATGAAATAAGTTGAGGGTTTATTTAATGTGTTTGTTTGTTTTTGGGGTTTTTGTTTTTGTTTGAACCAGCCCACTGGTTCACTGTATTTTTCCATTCTAGATTTGTGCTTCTGTTCTCATCTATCATTCTAGTTTCCCTGCCTCATTTTCTGCAGTCGTTTTCTTCAAATACATTTTTATCTGTTCCATTTATTGATGGGAAATTTTGAATTAAAAAGGGAAAATACAGATTGCCTCAGTTTTCTTTTATTTCTCATTGTTTCATTACCTTTTATGGTTATTGACATTTTTTTCACAATAACTAGGCAAAATGAGACAGAATTTGCATAGTTTCAAGAGATTATTTTTATTTGTTATAAAGTTGTTTTTTTTAACATTCAGATTAATTGTGACAGTGGTGAATAAACGTGTCTATATTTTTATTGTAATTATATGAAGCTCTTTTTGAAGTATCAGTTTAAAAAAAAAGTATACTGTTTTATATCTCGGAAACTTCTTAACACATCTGTTTTAAAAACTGTATTTATTTAGAATTTTAAGTAAGCTCGCTATCAATATAATTCTAAAGTAAATTTATGCTCTTAACAAAAATAGGCTTTAAGAAAGCTTTTCTTTGGTCTGAACGGGGAACCGACTGATTAACATGGAACAGGTTCAGGTGTGGTCTGGAAGTTTTCTTCTATTTCCTGATTGGCTGGGCTGAGCGAGTGTTGAAAACAGTCTCTCCTCCTGACCTCGCTCTGCTGAACACAGAAGGAGCAGCTTTCCCCACTTTCTCTGTGAAGAACAGGAAGACGTGTATCACTGTAAATGCAGCAGTAAAAAGGATTATGTAAGACATAAATATTTGCTACACAGTGTGTCCCACGGTGTCAGAGGGAACACTGACAGGAATCTCCCATCATTACGACCCCTTCCTTTTTCTTCTCTTTTTATGGAGTGGAAACTTGAGCATCATGAGAAACGCCCCTCACACTAACTCACGGTCTTAGCTTAACCAAATGCAGAAGCAGAATAGTTTCTTTCACTGTCTTCTACCAGTTTAGTGTCAAATAATTTTGCTGTGTGTGTGTGCATGTCCTTACCGCACTCCTCCATTACTTCCATTGTCTTGCTCTTCGGAGGCCCAGCAAACCCCAGCTTGTTCCTTGCTTCAGTCAGGTCTTCTTCTCTCACTTCAGGACGCTGCATTTGCTCATCTTCCTGACTAGGCTGAAGGGCAGTAAAGGAAAAGTATAACACAAGGCGGTTTCTGACAATCCCCATGTCTGCAGCAATGAGAGGAAATATGTCTTGCTTTGAAAACACAAACACTGCTCTTACTTGAGACATGATTGTTGAGTAGCTGAAGATTTCCTGGAATAAATTCTCCTTTCTTTCAGCTCGCTCTCTTTTTCTCCTTCAGGCCGAGCCCAACACACACTCATATATACACAACCTAGGAGTTAGTCTCCAGTGGGCAATAAATCTGTTCCTAACACACAATAAATGAGGTAATGAGGGAACTAACTCCTCCTTCTTTCTCTCTCTCCCTCTTAGTTTTTTGCAGGGTCTGCTCCTCTCTGCTGTTTCCTAAGAAGATGTAACACTACTTAAACTTGTGGCATTACATTTAATCAAAATAACTCAAGTGTGGGAAGATCACAAGTGTGTTAGGAACAGGCCTAGGCCGAGTGTGTTTGGGTGCTTTGTAACAACACTGACAATAAACAAACCAAGCAATTTAAACTCAAAGTTCAGACGATATGAATACAAAGATAAGTACTTGAGTCTCTTAAGAGGAGAACTTACAAGCTTTTTCCTGCCATAGAAAAATGTCACCCCATCCACCCACCCATACATCATTTTCTTATCCAGTTCAGAGTTGCTGGGGGCAGGATCCTATCCTCTCACCCCACCCATTAGTGCTTATTTTCCATAATTACATAAGTATTTAACCCCATAGAGACTCCAAATTCAGTGGAAATTAGTAAGAGGGAAAGGCCAGCAACTAAATTTCTGTCTTTTATTGGGCAGGGAAACAACTACAGAGTAGCTGAGTTGAATTAATCACTGAACTCAAGCCTACTAAGCTCTCATGAAGTAATAAAATAAGGTACAAATACATGTAAATATACCACACAGCTACAATTAATACTTCTGATATTTATTTAGACTCTCTTATTTTTCTCTCATAAATCCTTGAAAGAGTAGTTGTACAACAGCTCATCATGATCATCTGCAGAGGAACGGTTTATTTGAGGAGTCTCAGTCAGGACTGAAACAGCATTAGTGAAGGTTACAAATGATCTTCTTGTGGCCTCTGACAGTGGACTCATCTCTGTGCTTGTCCTGCTAGACCTCAGTGCAGCATTTGATACTGCTGACCATAATATTTTATTACAGCGATTAGGGTATGCCATAGGTATTAAAGGTACTGCGCTGCAGTGGTTTGAATCATATCTATGTAATAGACTCCAATTTGTTCATGTCAATGGGGAGTCTTCTTCACAAACTACGGTTAATTATGGAATTCCAATTTTATTTACATTATACATGCTTCACTTAGGTAGTATTATTAGAAGGCATAGCATACATTGGTATGCAAAAGTTTGGGCACCCCTGATAATTTTCATGATTTTTCTTTATAAATCATTGGTTGTTCAGATTAGCAATTTCAGGTAAATATATCATATAGCAGACGAACACAGTGAAATTTGAGAAGTGAAATGCAGTTTAATGAAATGAAGTTAGGATTTAGAGAAAGTGTCCAATAATTATTTAAACTAAATTAGGCACCCCAACAGAAAAATTACATCAATATTTAGGAGATCCTCCTGTTGCAGAAATAACAGCCTCTAAACTCAAATTTTACTGTGGGTAACAAGTGTTTTTCTTGGAATGCTGTGTTCTTTTTCACCCCTTGTTATGTTCAAATAACTCAATTTTAGTTTCATGTGACCACATCACCTTGTTCCAAAATGAAGCTGGCTTGTGAAAATGTGCTTTAGCAGACCTCAAGCGACTCTGTTTGTGGTGTGTGTGCAGAAAAGGCTTCTTCTGCATTACTCTCCCATACAGCCTCTCCTTGTGCACCTTTCTGCACCATCAGTGACACCATCTGCAGCAAGATGATGCTGTAGGTCTTTGGAGCTGGTCTGTGGGTTGACTATGACTGCTCTCACCATCCTTCGCCTCTGCCTAGCTGAGATTTTTCTTGGCCTGCTACTTCAGGCCTTAACTAGAGCTGTGCCTGTGGTCTTCCATTTCCTCACTATGTTCCTCACAGTGGAAGCTGAAATCTCTGAGACTCAAGATCCATAAAAACAATTTCAAGTGTTGATCATTTTCTGCACTTTGCACATTAACAAGAAAGAAGAAAGTGGTAAGTAGTAAATAGTGTTTCTATAATAATTTCCCACAGTATTGGAAAACATCTCACGGTTTTAACTTTAAAAATTAGAAAGTGTGTACTCTCGCCTCCGGTCTCATGACAGATGGGATAGGCTCCACCTGATGGATGGATTGATGGGTGGATGGAAGATCCAAAAAGAAGTCTCTGTGCTTGCGTGGGTTCATTCAAGGTACTCAGCTTCATCCCACGGTCCAGAGAGTTACCTCTTAGGTTAATTAGTGATACTAAATTGGTCACAGGTATGAATCTGAATGAGTGTGAATGTCAGTCTGGGCTCTCTGTTTCCCCTCTCTTGACATAGCATGTGATGATTTAAATCTATGTCTTGACATTTGTCTGATCACATCAGCCTCTGTGAATTGAGTTCCCAATTTTATTGGGTTCTTGAGGCTGCTGACATTGCAGAGTCTTGTACTGTACAGGTGGGTGGGTGGTACATGTCAAATAATTTTAATGTTCAAATGTTTCCATTTAATTACTGGAAAATCATCACAGATATAAATGCTGTGGCCATGCTTTGTATAGAACAGTAATAGAAAGTTTTATTAAAATACAGACACCTTTTTGTTTAAACCAAAAATTAGATCCTGAAACAGTCAAAACATTTTTTTATATTTGTACATAAAACACACAGTTTCACACATGCTCATAACACGTGATGTCCTTTTAAAGAAAAAGGTTGTTCCCCAGCTTCCACATACTCAGTAAAGGTCACTCAGTTTATAGTGGAAATAGACATTTTCTTCTAGTCAGCTCTAACAATTTTATGTCTAATTTAAGTGTGTTTCTTTCTGTATCGAGGCAATAGCCGAGTCTTCACAAATTGCACAAGCTCAGTCTCTGTGAGATGAACAGCTACAACCACACCAAGCAGACATATTGTTCCCACACAGATATGGACCAACCTCAGCAACCAGCCACTGCTGCAGCAGAAAACAGCCTGGAAAGAAAGAAAAGGATGCAGATGCTCCAGTTAGGGTCACAGACTTCTACGGGACAATAATAATAATAATAATAATAATAATAATAACAACAATAATAATAATAATAATAATACAGTATGTTGAATATAATTTCAATTCAAGAGTTATTATTTCAAGTTAAAACAAACCTCAGAAACTGCTGTGACAATTGCACTGATGCCCAATGCCAGGAGTATAAGAGGGGAGGGCAACAGGCCTCGCAGAGGTTTCCACTGACTTCGCTGGAAATAATGGTGTATGTAAAGCAGGCTGTGTAGGATCCGGAGGCCCATATTAAGGCAGTTTGCCAGTATGAAGCCAATGGCCCCAGCCCACCATGTCAGTATGTATGAAAGGAAGAGAAAGGAAACAGACAGAGCCAGCATGATGAAGTTATACCTGAGGACATAATACAAACACAGCGTTAAATGAGAGTTCACATGCTGTAAAATAACTGTGTGTGTGTGTGTGTGTATGCGTGTGTGTGTGTATGCGTGTGTGTCGTGTGTGTATGCGTGTGTGTCTTCATTCTCACTTGTCAACCTCTTCTTGGCTCATGGCAGCAAAAACAAAGCACTCTGTTACACCATTTACAGCAAGCAGGAGGACATAGCAGCTGTAACACTGCAGCAAGCTGGGCCCTAATAAGCAAAAATTATATTTTTTTTAGAATACTGAAAAAAATAGAAGTGCATACACTGGCGTCTCCTGTGATTGGATTCTCGCTCACATACCTGACCCACTACTAAGCAGCGAGCCACCATAAATATCCAGAGCCAGGTGAGAGTAGGCATAGCCGAACACCGTGATAATCAGACCAATCACCAGCACCAGTTTCAGCAGGCACTCCAGGACTTCTGCTGCAATGGCAACTTCTTCCTGTCACAAAATACAACAACAACAACAAAATGTTAATTCAAAGATTCAAGGACAGTCACTCACAAATATTTCTTTGTGCTTATGTCCACACTTCAGACCTGTTTCTGATTTCTGACATCACGCCCTCTCTCCAGTACTTTGGCAAAGAATATGTAGAAGCTTTCTTCAATTGGCAAGAAGATGAAGCGTGCCACCATGGAGCCCAGATTATTGACAATATCATAAACACCCTGGTCTCCAAAGCTGAGGACATTCAAAAAGGTCATGACGTATCGCTCACCCTCCGTCAGGATCTGTTTCAGGAAGGACTGCTTGAAAAAGCTCCATGTGAGCCGGGCTAGAGTCCTGTCAACTAGCGGCTTTAAACACAGAAAAAGAATTAAGAATATCATCCATAAATAGTAAACAGTATATATCCCAGTACGGTCATTCCAGCTCAAATCAGCAAATTTTTAGAACAAATTCTGTAATTTGCCTAAAAACTTTATGGTCCAAAGCTTGGAGAATACGGGTGTGTAAATTTTTCATTTTTGAAACCCCCTTTTTAGACATGCACTTTGCCTTTGAGGAGTCTGATAATTTAGATTAAGCTTAAAATATAGTAAATAGCATTAAACATGCAACCATGTAACATTTTCATATAGATGACAATTCTTGCAGTATTCATCCCGGCTTGCCTTTGTCAGTTGTTGACATTAGGGTAAAGCATTAGGATTGGGTTGTCATATTTGAGATGGAATGACCCAGCATGATTTTGATGGGAGAAATGATGAGTAATGTATAATGCCATGCTAGGCCAACTACCTCTCCATACTCTCTACGAGGCAGCAAATCACCAACACGGCGCAACGGGAAACTCTTCCTGGTTGCCTCTTTAGAACCCAAGAAACGAATGAAGTAAGCAGCGTAGCATAGCACCAGGAACCCTGTGTACACCAACTAAGAAGTGCACACAGCTTGACGTCATGAAAAGTTGAAAGAAATATTTACAGGAATAAAACAGATAAACAAGGCTCCAGCTGATTTCTTACGTGAGCAGCAGAGAAGATGTAAAGGCCCCATTCACGGGCAAACACCACCAGAACCACAGTTATGCTGCACTTTGCAATCATTGCTAAGCTCTCGGCGATCACTTTTAGCCGGACAAACATGTGAGCTTGAGCCAAGACCCACAATGGTTCAACCAGGAGCTCCTGAACTCCTGATAAGGCAAACAGCATCACAGCAGGGCTGTAGTAAGGGACAGTCTGAGCATCTGGGACTTCCAGGAGCCACAGCCACACACAGACCAGCAGAGCTGCCCATAACACACCAAGGGGCACCCTGTAAAATTAAAAACAAGATTTGAGCGTCAAAAGCTGAGAATCAAAATGCCTCTATTGCCATTTAAACAACTCACGTCATCCATAGTAGATTGATAACTTGTCTCCAGCTGTGGTTTTTGCCCGATTCCCCGCTAAGACAGGCCCTCCGGAAAGCCTCTCTGGACAAAACCACTAATGTGGAATACAGTAGTGTAAGCCTGCATAATAGAGATACATGTGGAGACACATGTTAGAGCCGTTGGAGCATTAAAATTACTGCAGTCTTTGCGTGCAAACTTTACCTGACATTGACAACCCCAATCAGCTCTTTGGACACAAAACGCAGCGTGAAGGCATTCAGGAGGAAGGTGAGCACACGGAACATCACCTGAGGACATAAAATCGGACTAAATAAATAACTCCTCTGAATGCTCAACACACACCCGTCCACATGTGTTTATTTACCTGTAGTAACACATTATACGACGCTAAAGTGGACACACTCTGCAGTATATCCTGAGAGCTCATTTTGGGGTTCCACTGGCTCGGTGAAACTTTGGTGTGTAGTTGATGCTACTTTCTACGAAAAAGAATCATAATACTGTCACACTGTGGGAGGTCTTATCTCGACTGCAAAAGAAACCAAAATGATAGCCTTTATTCCAGCAGAGCAGCTATGTGATGTAAGTCGTAGCCGGCAGAAGAAGCCGTGGAGAACGCAACACATGCTTCCGTACACATTATACGGAAGCGTATTACGTGATGACATCACGCAACGTTACGTTCTTCTTCTTTTTTTAAAAATAAACTTTATTTAGAACCTTACAACAGTAGTCTTGAAAAAAGTTGTATACAGTGGAGAACATAGGACATAATATGTAAGAAAGAAAGGGTAAACATAAATCTTCACGATAGTCTACAAATAAGACAAAAAAGAAAGAAAAAAGGGGAAAAATAAATAAATCACATAAATAAATGCAAAGTACAAAAATAAGTTATAGTCTTTCCAGATATTTTTTATAGCCTTTTTGTTATTTGAGTCTGAGATTGAGTCAAGATACATTTTTAAATCCATTACCAAGAGGTCAAAAAGTGGTCTCCTGTGCATTATTTTACTGTTATGGATATAAAACTTGGCAAGAAACAAGATTAGTTTGATTAGGAATGTGGGAGAGGACACTTTCTTTCTTTCTTTCTGGATAAAGCTTACAAAAGCAGAAATATCAATCTCAATATGTGTATCTTCTGTGACTTTATTAGTGAGAAAAGAAATTGTGGGGGAGAGATCAAAGTTTTAACCAATTAACATTCTGAACAAAGGAGTTCCAATAGGATACACAAGATGGGGATAAAACCAGATTTTCTTGGAATAAAGAACAGATTTTGGAATTGACAGCTTTTATTTGAGTTGAGAAACACAAACAGACTGCTTACCAACAGCAGTCTGTTTAGGGTCAATTGGATTCATGGACTGAATAGAAGAGAGGTCAACATCCCTAAACAACATTAGCAAACCAGATGGAATAGCATCAAAGACAATAATATATTCTTTTGGAGTGACAGGAACCTTGTACTGAGTTAGAAATTCTTCATAGCGATAAAGGGGGGATTTGTTATTAAATAGCTGATTAACTTGAGTAATGCCATAATTAAAGCAACTATGAATAAATAATGACCTCTTTTTGTAAAGTATGTGAGAGGTGTTCAAAATTCAGTTAAAGGTTACAGTTTTTGTTTCTACCATGGCTCCTGAGTGTTTGTCCATAGTAAAAAGGCATTAAAATTTAAATTATATGAGTAAAGATTAAACTCATAAAAAATATCCACAAAGGAAACATCTAACAAGCGTTTGGACCCGTGGATGCTTTGATTTTATAAGGATGCCTTCCTTTACATCAGACTGAGCCCCTAAAATTTAAGACTTTTTCTAACAAGTGCACTTTAAAATACACATAATAAAAAGAGCCCAGACTTGGGAGCTGATGGTTTTTTTAATCAGATGTGAAATATGGAGACAGTAAAAAAAAAGTACATCCTTTATACATGTTAACAACAATATACACAAATATTATATACAGCATTTCAGTGGCTTCCTGCTCACAGATTACCGTCATTTAACTACTCTTTTTGCACCCATGGCTGCACTCAATGCACCCCCATCATCCACAATCACAACTTTTCTATACAGCTGACAACAGCTGTAGCGTTTAAGTTTGATCATTAAATGGCACTGTTCAGTTAGCTTTACAACAATAAGATCTTATTATTCGTCAAAACAAAGGGAGAAAGTCAGATGTTTAAAAACAGATAACATTCTTATTTTAAGCTATATTTCAAATATTAATGGGTTTTTCTTGGTCTGGGATTTCTACACATGCAGTCACCTCATTCACAAATACAATCTATATCTGAAGCATAAAGTACACGTAATTCCTGTAGCCTTTTCCCTCCATTTTATATTTTTTTTAGCCCCAGTGGAGTTGATTTTAAATGTAACAGGGACACATAATGGCAGCACATGGCAGCAATGACGTCAAGTGGAATGTAAGGATGTTCAGACTCCCACTCTTATATTATTACTCACACAGGCCTTCACAACCTATACAAATAATAAGCATGCACATAAACGAAACATCAATATATACAGTACAAGGGCCCATTTGTGGTTTGATAGGTACCCAAGAATAGTTCGTGCTTAAAATAAGGTGACACAAATACTGATTGTGGAACAGCTTGCTCATCTGCAAGTAGGTGAACTGTCCCATAAACACGAAGGGAGTAGCCTGAGCCTGACATGCATGACATCATTTTTCTAAAAGATGCTCCATCTTGGGGTTCATGAAAGAAAAACCAGCGAATGCCGACTGGTCCATGGAGTCTATGAAGTTCTTATCGCTGTAAGACAGACGAGGCTTCTCACTGAGGAACTCTCGGTCAAAGTTGCTACAATCATTAGGTGCTTTCTGGAAGAGACCGCAAACAAATCTCAGCAAAATATTAAACAGAGGCAATTACTGTCAAACATATTTTCAAGTAATCATAGCACAAGAGCCACAGTTTTTCAATACTTAGTGATATGGGTGAGACGTACCACTTTGGGTTTGAAGGGGGGTTCAACATTTCTCATCTCCAATGCTTGCCAGTTAATGCTCTTGAAGAAGGGGTGTAACTGTATATTACCCACAATTCCTATCCGGCGAGTTGGGTCTCTCTCAAACAACTGCAGGGAAGCAAATACAACAAGGTTGCATAATGAATATACATGATTATGTATTAATCACAAGAAGTTTTCAGTTACTGTACATTTTTATCAGGTTTAAAAAAATGTGTGGAGAGCTGAAAAGTTCTTCCAGCCTTCTTCCAAACATAAATCCCCAAATTATGTCCTATTATTAAAAATGTAAAAATAGGTTGCATACAAAAATATATCCTGAAAGTTATTTGATATATAAAGCTAAAAAATTCACACCACTCATTACATATACGTTCAAAATAACGGAGACAGTGGAGCAGAAAATGTTCTAAATATTTACTGATTTGAGATGGAATGACTCAAATGTAAAAGTGCAAGGACTAAGCCATATCTAAATATTTAAGGCAGATGTAGTTCCTTTAAGTTTAACAAGAACTTGTCCAAATACTTCATGTTCATTTAAAGATTTACATTCATGCATCCTCAAAAGACAGGCTGATTTAGTTTTACTGAACCTCAAGTGCACATTAGCTTAGGTAGGCCACAAAATCATGCTCTGCAACAATCCCAGCAGATCAGCTGATCTCCATGCCAGCCCCCATCAGCTGATGTCTCAGCTCAGTTACCCGTCTACACATGCACCTGGCTATCTCATACAGGATATGAAATTTAAGCTGCTTCATCCTGCCCACTGTTTCTGTGCATCTGCAAGCCACGTTGCAACCTACCTCAGCTTCTCCTTTTCATGCTGTCTCTGACTTAATCAATGTTGTCATTGATGTCTGTCTTTTTGTGCTGAGGTCTTGTGACCACTCTCCCAGACCAAAGCCACCAAATATATATTATTGCAGATGGAATCACCAGTTTTTTTTTGTTTTTGTTTTTTTTAAAAATTAAATACTGGTTTACCTAACACTTCACAAAATAACCATATGAAGGTCATGGAGCTTTGCTGATAGTTTATTGTCTTAATACTTTTTGTGGCCACTGTATTTAGTATGAATGATATGATACAGACCCGCTCAAGCAGGTCTTTCGACTCCTTGCTAATCCATCGAGGATAATGGGGAGTATCCATGCGAATGGACTCAAACAGCTCATCCTCATCATCTCCATGAAAAGGCGACTGACCAATCAGCATCTCATACAGCAGCACCCCAAATGACCACCAGTCAACTGAAAATGAGTACTTCTGTCCCAGCAGAATCTGAGTTGAAACACAAAATTATAAATAAGAATTAAACAAGACAGGAACTTAAAAGGTTTTGGTTTCAGGTACAGATTTCATTATTTCAGAACAAAACAGCACTTAGGAAGAAGACTGTACCTCTGGAGCGATGTAATCAGGAGTACCACAAAAAGTTGTAGCTCGATTCTCTCCAAACACGTTCTCCTTACACATGCCAAAGTCAGCAATCTTTATGTGTCCCTCGTGGTCCAGCATCACATTGTCTAACTTAAGATCCCTGAAAAAAAAAATGGCACCAGGTTTGGATATAAATGTGAACTATTTTGATCATGTTTTACAAAAACATTTTGAGTTTGTCAGAACAAAATTTAACATATAATCAAGACATTTGCCACAGTTTCAAAAACTACTATCCAGTATAAAAAGCAGCAGTTTTGTATAATGTATGCAGTAATTCTGACTTTTTTTTAAGGATTTTTAATTTTGAGTACATTTATAGGTGGCTCCTGATTTCAGTTAATTTCACTACAATTAGAAAAATCTAAATTCTGCAGAGATATGAAATGTGAGAAAAGTAATCCCACCAAATAGCCTACTGTTTCTGTGTTAATTCACTAGAAAGTTTATAACAGTTTTCTTAATCTTGCATGGTCCTGAAATGTCAGGATTCAGCTTTTTTGTGTGTTACAAATAAACACATTTACATTTTCCTCCTCACAAAATCCATATTTTTTTTTAATTTTTAAATAATATTCTTGGACTACATCCAAGTCCACAGTTTTCATAACAGTCCTTGCTCAATGCATGCCACACAATAATAATTAAACTTTCAGGAAAAAAAAAATGTGTTAAGATGCGTGGGATTACCTAATCAACCAAGTTTGGAGACTCTGCAAGTTCATTTTCTCATTACACTTGCTACTGAAATCATTGGTGCATTAAAAACAAATCCAAACTGATCAGGAATAATGTAAATAAAACTGTATTTTAAGTGTACTTTTCACATTTTGTGCTCTGACCTGTAGATGATGCCTTTGGAATGTAAGAACTGAAGACCACAAATGATCTCAGCAGAGTAGAACCTGGCAGGACACAGGAGTCAGCAAGAGAAATATCAGACACTCATCTCTGATGGAAAGCTACAAGCCTGCGCTGGACCTATCTCAGTACATAGCTGGCAGCTTAACACTGGTGTAACTGCAGACTCATTTTAGTGTAGATCTGAATTATTAAAGACAACATTTGTATGGAGTAGGAGACAGGTGAATAACACTCTCATAATGTGAAACCCAAAGCTGCTGTGAGCCAATTAGCCTATCGCTGACCTGCTTCTCTTGTCATCTATGTCGGGTGAAACAACTGAGTCCTGAGAGCACACAGAGAGGCAGTCTCTCCAACCCAGTTCTTGTGACACTAAATGACCTGCTGAACAGGACTGAATAGGCTGTCGGGTTATATCTATTTGATATCTCTCACTTAACATCATTATAAATGCATTTCTTATAGAGTAAGTCACACAGTGCATTCATATGTACAAGGACGCCTAAACCTGCACCACAAAGAACAAAACAGAAGCACACAAATGTAAGAGGACACCTTGACATGCATGCAAGCTGGATGCAAGTTGAAGGAAAGCTGAAATGATGGCTGAGACTAGTCTTTGTCAGGTTAGCGGTAGCCTTTGTGGTGGCAACGAGCTTAGCAGAGACTCTGCAGTTCAGTCACTGGCCAAAGGAAAACCATTACATAATCAGATCCAGGACATGCCTTATATTCTGTGACAGCTTGTGCAGCAGCACACAAGATTACAATTTAGACAGTAATCTTGAGTGTTGCTTACAACGTCATAAAAGCAGACATTTCAGTATCAAGTTGATTATTTTATGGCACTGTTGTCACCAGAAAAATCATATAGGTACTGGACAATTTTCCCACTGGCATGGCAGTGGCAGGTGCAGGTGGTTGGGAGAATACTGCTTTGTCTTTTTCACAACAATAATAGGTATTCCCAGAGAAATCAGAGGAGACTCCATAGGAGGAACAAACAAATAACAGAATGATGAAAAGAAGGGGATGTAAGCCGAATCGCTTCTTTACCAGCACATAAAATTATATTGCTGGGGATGAGATGGACAAGGTAATGAGCCTAATGAGTGTGCTGTTACGCTTTACAGAGACATGGCTATAGGATACAGTCCAGATCGTTTCATTACCATCAACTGCTTTCAGACATTTCGGGTGGACAGGAATAAATCCAAGTGTAATAAATAAAGATGTGGTTGATTTGCCACTTTTATTAACAACAGATGGTGCCACCTTGTCACATTACTGTGAAGGAGCATTTCTGCAGCCCACATATTTAACTGTTACCGTGGGGCTACTTCCACACTACATACCCACGGACTTTTCACATGCCAGCTTGGCTGTTGTTTACATCCCTCTCTCCAGTGGGCTGGAAACTGGCAACACCGTGTGACATCATCCACTCTTGCATTCAGATTATAGACTATGCATCCCAGTGATTTCTTGCAGCCCTGTGTTGTGTTGGGCTTGTGTTCTTCTGAGATTTTACAACTCTCTAGTATTAGAGCTGTTAGAAAACAATTTCCCTGCAGAGAATATTAAAGTTCTTAATTTAATTCATTCATTCTTATTTTCTAACACTTAACACTTGTGTAACCACCTCAAAGACAAGCATCCTGTTTTTTACACAACTTTTAGTTGTTTAATTAATACAGACGTGTCCCTAACATGCAATGTTATAGTGATGCTGGAGGTATGTTTTCAGGGTTGTTTGTCAGCAATACAGGCAAAACTATCAAAATTAATTTTATGAATTAGTTTGATAAAGGTGTAGAGGCAGACTACAGGGTAAGGAGAACCTGTTAAGATTTGTTCCAAACCACTTTCTCAGAAATAGCAAAATAGGTCATTGACCTTTGTGCAGAATGCATTCTTTGTGTTTTCCAGTTTGCAAGCATCTGCACTAGATAAAGGAGAAGCAACAGCTCATAACATGAGCTTGCTGCTGTTAGTAATATAGCCACTCAGTCTTCAAAAACATAGCAAAGCCTGATTAGCACCACAGACTGTAAGTACGGTGTGTGTGTGTTTATATAAAAGCAAATTTGCATAAATGAATTAATTTTATTGCTTTGCCTGGATTGGCTTAAGTTTGATATTATAAACCATAGAATTTCTGTTGTTTTACCATGGTATCATTGCATTAACATAAAAAGATGCAAAAGCATAAAGGAGTGAATTGTAGGGTAATGAAATAGCCCACTCTCTCTGTCTCACTCGCTGAGGATAAATTACACGGGGTGAATACAGTCATTGAGTGAGGAGAATTCTAGAGGATGCCAACAAAGGATCAGGTGTCAGTGTTTGCAAAGTAGAAAATTACTCCTGTCATCTCAAAGGTACTGGGCACAGCTGCTGATTTAACTACAGGAGATGTAAGATCAGTGACTAAGCAGCACAGGATTTAGAAAGCAGAAGATAAAGCAGTTTAGTAGTTTATAAGGAAAATTATAGCAAACAAATTCAGACTTAAAAACCAACTGTGCAGTATTTGTATTTTCTGCTACATACAGCCAAATCAAATAAATTTCCAAGAAATTTCTGCTCTCGCTGCAGGAAATTTATAACTGGATAAAAAACAAGTGCTTTCTCTTTTCTAAACATTGAATAAAATAATCATTACTCTCATAATAATCTTGATTTCTGATTTGCGTGTCCCTCGGCACTTGCTATGAAATGTCAGCAGGTTTGTAAATGTGCAATTTAACAAAAGTAAAAAGCAAAAGTTTAGTTGGCATTTGAGGTGCCACCAAATTTTGGACTTCATAAAGCCTTATTTCACCAGCTTGCAATTGTTTTTCTCTGGAGAGATTCCCATAGTGTGATGAGAAGTGGGTGGTAGTAACTGATATCTCCCCATATACAAACATTAAGAGCTGTTTACTCCTTACAAGGCCTGTCTTCTAGAGAACAGGAGGTAATGGTGCCAGTACTGCTTCAGTCCGTCAGACTTTTTACATCCTATAGACTCAGTACAAATAAAAGAAAATAAAACATAATAAGAACTGACAAAGAAACAGTAAACATATGCTTTGCTTTACAAGTATCTGCTTTGAGCGTCCCTGGCCAGCTATACAAGCATGTGAGCATTCAGTAAGGATGGCAGGCATTGTGCTTCCACTGAGTAATGTACAGTATGTCATAATGTGTGTATAGGTAGGTACAGGTGTGACTCACGTAGCTCTGTAGAGCTCAAAGCGCCCTTTCTCCTGAATGTGAAACATCAAGTCACCTCCATTTAGATACTCCATCACAAAGAACAGATGCTCCTGAAGAAAGAGTTCATTTTTGTAATCTAAGTTATGATGCAGAGAAAAAAATGCAGTTACTAATGACATGGAGAGGGAGTACCTTGGTCTGAAAGGTGGAGTAAAGATGTGTGAGGAAGGGGTTGTCCCAGGCTAAAGCCAAGACTCTTTTCTCTACCATCGTGCACTCCACATCATCATCCATCAGCACTACATCTTTTTTCAGAGCCTTCACAGCAAAATACTCTCCATGTCCCTTCAGCTCTGCCAGGAGGACCTACGAAGAGAAGAGAAGAGAAGCATTTTAATTCACTGTTTGATGAAACACCCAGAGTCTATGTAATAATTTCTAGGGGGCCATAGCCTCTATTGTAATGATGACAGTTGATAACTGAGAGTTGTTGGTTCACTTGTTTCTATTATTTCTTTTTCTCTCTCTCTAGGTTTTAAGACTGCAGTCTCACAGTTTATTTCACACTGAAGTGGTTGTGATGTACCTTGCCAAAGCTGCCTTTTCCTAAGACCTTGTGGAAGACGAAGTTGTCCAAGTTGATCTTGGTCAGGTGAGTAAGACGAGACTGTGGTCGTGGGCTGGAACCTTCCCAAAGTTTGCCATATGGAGACCCATCTAATAAACAGATTAACACACAAATAAATGCCTTATTCACATAATCATCTCAAGCCTTTGCATATTTTCCGCAGTTTTGATTTGCATAGCATTTGCTATCAGGACAGAACCTTTGCCTTTTGCCTGAATGGCTGAGGGAGAATGGACAAACAGATAAAGGCTCACTCACCATTGATCTCAAGCCCAGCAAGCTTATTCACTTCATCATAGATTCCAATCTCAGACAAATTAGGCAAGTTTGGATCTGAACGGCGAGTGGATGATTTCTAATGAAAAGAGAAAGAAAAAGTAAAAAATAAACATTGATCAGCCAGACAATTGTTTCCCAGCAATGGCCATCTAATGGCTGTAGTAGATTCAAGGCAAAACTTACTATCTGATTATTCTCTCTGTAACAGTACTTTAACCATCCTAAAAACTAAATAGATTTTGTATTGAGCAAAAGAACAGGGAGTTAAAAAATGAGTCAAGTCGTTAACACAGAAGGGCAGAAAAACACACATCAGTAAGTTTGAGTTTAACATTCAATTGAAACCAATAAGATAGTTACCCCTTTCTTTGATAGTCACCTGTTATTAATCAGCTTGTTATGAAGGTATTCAGGCTTTCCACTTCAGGTAAACAGCCTGAAGTGGAAAGTCTGGGTTAACAAAGAAAGTTGCTAACTATCATTACCATTATAACTATCATTATATCATTATATCTATCGTTATACCATGATCATTCAGTTCTTAAATGATAATAAACAGATACGTAGTTGTAAAGATGTTTATGCATTTATTTATTTTCGAATTTATTATAAGGAAACAAAATTGTTTTCTAACATCCTTGGACAACATCCAAATAGAAAAGAACATAAAGAAAACTACAGATGAAACTGCCCAGTTTATAAAGTAATATTTTGTAAACATGATTAAGAAAAAAAAGCACAAAAATCTTAATTTGTGATTCCTCTTCAGGTTATATGCTTAGTTGCAGTGTCTCAAAGAGCCACACTGTGGTTTATTTAAGTAGAATGATACTTGAGTCGGACTGTAATATCATGCATGCTGTTGTTGTTGTGATCGTCTTACTGGACTCACCTGAGAGACTTGTGTAAGGGCCTCAGCTAGTAGTTTCTGGTTGATACCACAAAGGTTGGCTACTTTGTCCTGACACTTGTGATGGACATTCATGGCACAGTCTAACAACAGAAATAAAACAAGTCCATTAAGCAAAGGAGCACACTGCACATTTAAGTAACCATCCAGTCACATCTGTGCTGTACCTTCACACTTTAGGCCTTGCTTGACCAGACCCCACAGAAGGCTTCCACAGTGGTCACAGAAGGTGGGACTCATATAGTTGTTGATCTTGAAACGATGAGGCATGTCAATTTTAAATCGCTCCTTCTGGAACTGTGGGCATGAAGAGGATTCATCATCGCCATGCATGACCAAAGGATTCACACTTACAGGCCTATAACAGCTGTCATTCCTGCCTCATTTTTCTTTTTTACATATTTATATGACTGGGTGTGTCCAAACTTTTAACTGGAACTATACATCAAAATAGAAAATCACAAAGCAAGAAAAGCCTGCACTAAACTAATTATTGAACACTAAATCAGACACATATGGCAAACAGTACATTATGTACAAAAGAAATGTGTGTTACATACCACAGTATCCCGACTGTTGGCAGCAGTACCAGTACATCTGCCGATGATTTTGTCTATACACTTTTTGTGGATGGCTGCATTACATTCTGAGAAAACATAAAGAGATTAATACTTTGATTTATTATCTGATCATATGTTGTACACATAATGGTAACAAAAAATGACTAGGTATGTTTCACTGCGTTTCTGGTGAGTAGGCATTTTTTATATTTAACATCTTTGTTGTTATTTTAGGTACAGCACAAAGCACTGAGACTTAAAAAAAAAAATAAAGCACACTTACGTCTGCATTTATAGCCTTGCTTGTTGAGTCCCCTGTGGGAGAGAAAGACACACGTTGAGTCAGTTGTATCATTTTTAATCATTTGAATGATTTCACAATTTACCACAAAAAACAATATGGAGCAGGTACCTAATTACAGATAATTTCTAACTTGCAAATCTTATCTTAACTGTGTTGTAATTATAGTGATTAAATCTCACTAAGGGGAAAAACATTTGAGAGGAGCTGTTCCCAATTTGCTATTCTAACCTAAGATAAATAAATAAAGTACATTACACAAGCATCATAACTTCCGAAAATCAGTAATACTCTCCTAACTTTATAGTAGACTAAAAGCTGCATCAACATTCCCTCTTCCAACAAGTTAATTTATGAACTTAATTTAACTGAGGTAGCAACAGCAATTAACTATTTGACTGCTTTCATTGAAAAAACTAACAATAACTGAAATATTAATTATGGGGAAAAATCATATATTCTTCTTATTTTATCTAATGTTGGGCTTAAAATAGTAAATTTCTGTAACGGGCCTCCAGGTGAAGTAAAGCATGTCAATTTGTGTATCAGGTTGTCCTTTCTGTACCAACTTCATTTTCAATGTGATTAGAATGGGCATCAAATCAGATATTTGGACAACTATGGTCTTCAAAAGGCAGGCATGAGCATTTTATATATAACATCAAGAAAATAGGTTATCAAACTGTTGGGTCATGGCCTCTCAAAGAAAAATAGTTACTGAAAGGTTCTGCCAACTATATCAGGAGGTTGTCCTCACTTTTAGTTAAAAAGTAGTGAGCACACATTTTCAGACACTGTTCACATTAAAAGTGCCACATACAAAATAGTGATCTAGAAAAAAAGTTACAATCTCAATCAGAAACCAGCATATTCATTAGGGCAAAATGTCAAAAAGTTTCCAAACACTAATTTTTTCAATGTCCCGTTATCATTTTTGGTGCAGAAATTTATCTGATCAGTGGTTTGTGAGTTCTGCTTTTGTTGCCTTGAAAATGTGCTTATAGGAAGTTTAGACTGGGACTGACCAGACAAATTCTCTGCACACAGAGCAGAAAGTGGGCTGTCTGAAGAAAGTTGCGATGAACTCGTGGTTCTTAATGAAGTGTATCTTGGCCTGCTTGATAGCCCCACGTCTACGGTTTAGAGTAGGAGCCTCTTCCTTCACAGGTTGCTTACTCTCTTCCAGACACAGAGAGGAAAACAGATCAGTCATGCACAACACTTAGACAGAAAAAGAAGGGTCATATTTCAAATTTGTAACAAATTGATAGCCTTATGATTTTAGAAATCCCCATGGTAATTCCAAATGAAAATCACTTGTGAAAGTGTGCAAGGACCAAATTAAATTAGCAACTGAAAACCATGTTAGATGGCTGGTGTGGTTGGGGTGAGGGGTTTCCTCATTTCATGGTCCTTGAAATGGAAATCTAAAGTATAAAAGCTGCAAAATATACTTAAAAGGCAGATCAAAGAAGAGAAGATAAAAATTATGTTTCTGTTTAATTTGATCTCACCAGTATCCACATCCTCCAGAAAATACTGCACTGCCATCATAACTTTCCCTGAAGGATGGAGATCCACCTGAAAGGAAAAAAATAAGTACAGTTAAACAGGATCCTGAGATTTTGCTCTTGTGACAGTGGAGAGTTTGTAATGTCTTACCCAGAATTCAGCACGCCCATTAGCTTTCTTGCAGCGCTCAGCAAGGACAGACACACCAACAGAGACTTCAGCTAGCTGCTCCTCCGCTGTCTTCATCAGCAGTACCTCAAGCACACGACCTTCGTAGATGTGTGCATCAAAACTGGAGTTCCAGGCTGGGTACATGGTAGGTTTACGCTGTACCAGGGTCTTCCCTCTTTCTGAGAAGCAGGAGGACAGATAGGGGAAGAAGAACAATTATTTTGGGATGTTTTCATTCAAAAGGCATTAACATTAACATTTTTGGCTTGTTTTAAGAAGAAGTGAAAACTTTTGCAAAAGACAGAAACATGATCTCACCAGTTGTCAAGGCCTCCTTCATCTTGATTGCACAGAAGGGCGGGTCAGTCAGATTAGGCAGCATTCCCAGATCGTACGTGTTAAAGGCAATCCTCAAGAAAGGAGCCATGGTGACAAGTACCAGGGTCACCTATTCTCAGGCAAGGACAAATACATTGTTACCATGCTGACATTTATTATAGTTAAAGTGCATCATCACGAGATCTCAAAATACTGCAAACTGTCCAGCAAATATACTAGTTTCTATCTGAGCACATCTTGAGCCCAAACAAACTCAGACAGAAGATAAGCTGCCTTTTTTATGGGTATCTGAGAATTTCCTGTCATCTAGTGAGACACCTGCAATGTGCATTCAAAAGCAATGTCAGCAGGGACTGAGCAAAGTGAAATGAACCACAGTGAAGCATATAGAAATTTGACTGCTACACCACAACTTTGTATTTTGCTTTCTTTCTTTGAGTCTCACTAACATAGAGAAAAAAGACAAAATATTTTAGCACTCTATTCATCAGCAACACCTCCTGTTCCTTTTTTTTAATTGAAGGACTATTATAGGCTTTCTGTATCTGACTCCAAAATAGCTGCTTGTTGAAAACAAGTTAAAACTTGAAAAACTCAATTATTACATGACCTGCATTTTGGATTCATAACAATTTTTTTTATATTTTTTATTTAATCAATATGTAATATTTGAATTCTTTATATATATATATATATATATATATACACACATACATACAATATATTTATTTTTTTGTTATTTATTTTGTCTTGTTTTGTTTTTATTACCATTTATTTTCACTGCATTTCACTGTACATTGTACTCTGTATAACTGTGCATGTGACAAATAAACATTATCTTATCTTAATATACCTACCTACAGATGAGCATCTCTTTTACATCAGAGGTCAAATACATGGCAGCAGTGGCACATATTGTGCAATCAATGTCTCCCTTTGTGCTGGGTACTAGTTACCGCATGCATGATTTACTGCTTGCATAAGCCCACAAGTGTTACAGAAAGAGCCACAACTTTTTCTATAACAACCCAAACACCACCAGTTTCAGTATACATTAGGTAACACCCATTGCCCTTTGCAAGGTTAACTGTCACAACTGTGCAGTCTTACCTGACTATTTTGTTATTGCCACTCCTATATATATAAAATGCAAACACATTGTTGCATGCGTTGTGCGTCAGCTATTTGTTTGGTGCCTTATTACTGTGTGTGCAGGCTCTGACTGGCTGCAGCTGCAACACTGGAGATGTTTGCTAGTACTACAAAGGCAGAGCTAGTCTCAACATGTCACTGATCCAAATGCAAGCATGCTGTGCGCCACAGTAAGCCTAGCTGGTATCACAGTCCTAAAACTATAACCGCCTACACTCAGACTCAGAAAAGTAAGAGAAAAAAGATGCAGGCAAGTAAAACAGCATGCACATAGGGAGGGTGATGAACAACCATTTTCACTTGCTTACTGCTGCTGGGAGCTGTGATGCCAGGGTTTTTGAAGTTAATCAACAGTGAGCACAGGGTGTTTCAGGGCAGTACTGATTGATTGATTTCCAAGCCAACTGTGAGCAGTTTCAATGTGTCCTGTCTAGTTACATCCGATCATTTATCTACTCTACTTCTTCATATTGGAATTAAAGAACAACACAAGCCTGTTATTTAGCTAGTTAGCAGAATTACCAGTTTCATTTACAATTGCTTTACTAATTATGTCGATAAACTACTACGCAGGGTTTCAGCTGAGTAGGGACAGAAATCGAGAACTGGTTGAAAATTGTCAAATCCACTGGGGCTGTGCACCTCCAAGAAATTCAGTTTGTTTTATTAATGCTGGCATGTTTCCGAAACCTTTATTTACCCTTTTCTTCACTTTTTTACCCCTCACTTCTTGTCATCTTTTCCTCATCACTAATTGGTTCTAGTGTTGCCTTGTCCCTTCATTTAAATCATGTTTTGTTCTGTTTTTTCACCTCCACATTGGGGCGACAGTTGCAGTAGGAGTGTGACTTTATGCAGTTTGAAATAAATGGCTAGAAGTCTAATCTTGTTTTCACTTCAGTCCATGTGAGATTTTCTGTCCATGTTCATTCACAAATGTAATTAGTTAAAATTGTGAAAAATAAACCCTGAGCACTGAAGCCTAATTTGATGGTTGTACTCTCCTTTGAGCCTCCTAATTAACACCATTTACTGAAAACCTGTGTAAGCTTAACGTCCTTCCACACAAAGAAAACACTTTTACCAACTGAAATGGTCAAATAAATGAAAGAGGTTGACTCTGCGTTGCCTCTTTATGGCTGTAATTACCACTTCATTAATATTTCTGAGCACCTCACAGCATACACAGAACATCTGAGCCCTTGCAGACTCTGACATAGATCGTATCTAGATTTAATTCTTGCACAAAATGAAAAAACAAACTCTGACGGTCAAATTTACTGAGAATCAGTCAGTGCATCTAATTCTTTTTCTTTTCTCTCTCTCTCTCGCAAAAGGATGTGGTCGATTGTCAGTTGGCTGAACGCAGATGTCACCTCACGTCTGACTCAGACAGCAGCTTGCAGCCAGATTGTCTTTATGACAAGTAAATAACAGCCCCCCCCCCTTTTTTTTTTCTTTACTCCTCCATCCTTGCTGTCCAGACCTGCTCACATTCCTCCTCATCCTCATCCTATGAGGTTTTGCAAATCTTCTGTCACTTAATACCAACATGCTGCATGCAGTTACTGATCCGCACGTATGGAAAGTCCACAGTTTTAAGACAGGGCCGCACATGCTGACAGATGTTCCAGACCGAAAGGGCCGGTCGGTGTCGATCAGTAGGTATCAAAATATTTCACCACTCAACACCTTTCTGACCCCGTAGGGCCACCAAATGTGACAGGTCACACATTCCTCAGCACTATTTCACTGAAGCAACTTCAGTCGCCACTCGGAAAGTTGATTGGGATTGTTATTTTAAGCAGAACAGCTCGGTAGTGCCCTGTTGACTGTTCACAGACATTTAAAGGGTTTGGAATCACTTTCACTGCGCTACAGTAGCTAACGCTTTCGGTAAGAAACTAACTGTGATTAATTAGTTAACTTTAGCGGCAGCCTCTAGCGTTACACGCCTCACTCTCACACTTGGTTTTCCAAAGGATGAAAGCAGCAGACGAAGCGGTTCTCGGTCTCTAAAAAGCAACTTTCTGTAAAGTTTAAACGTAAAAGAATCACATTCTACAGAAAGACTCGACTGAAAAGGAACATAGTGGCAGCCTCACCTTGTCCTGCAAACTGTGCGCTTGCTACTTTTCGCCGGGGAGCGACGAGACCAAAGTTGCTCTTTTTCTTCCTCTCGGTTTTTTTTCTCTGCGTGATTCCGTCGATTGAGGAAGTGTGGCGCGCGCTCGCAGCGGAGAGGCTTTCTCTGCAAGCTGTGACGTTTACCTGGTATGCACGCACGCACGCACGCACACACACACACACACACACACACACACTTTCAGACACACACACAGACTAACACAGGGTAGTCCGTGCAGCAGTGGTGGTGGCAGTACAGCGTGCACCCAGTTGCCCTCATTGAATTTAGGGCCGTGCCAGTTCCCATAATACTTTTTTTTTACCCCTACAGGGGTGGGACTATTCTCTTAACACAGAGATACACTAACAGTCTATCACTTTTCAGGCGTGCCATTCATGCGTATCATTTTATATGTAAGCCCATATGAGCGTTGGGTTGTGTTCACCACCGCAGACCTGTTGATCACCGGAGCTATCCATGAAAAAGCGATCCAACCAATTATAACTGGAAAAAGCGCCGCATTGCTGGTGAGTGCGCCCTAGATTACAGCCCAGTATGTGGGGGAAGAGTTTTTTATGTGTGTGTGTGTGTGTGTGTGTGTTTTCCACGTGAAGCATTTGTGTGGCAGGGGGTGGGGTCACGTGGCTGGGACTGTAGGCTGCGGGGGTAGTTTTGAGGTTTGCGCTAGGTTTTGCTGGTGAGGAGGTGGCAGATTTGGCTCCGGCAGCAAGAATGATCTTTTCTTGTTATAAACAGGCTCTCCAGATTATCCATATTCTTTATTTGTTTCATGCCTGTGTTCACCCCCACGCTTGCACACATAGATCCAAATAATGTGATCTATGTAAGCATAAGCAAGGGGAAAATGATTTAAGCCCAGTTTGATGTTCATAAGCATGTGATTATAGGCACCTATAGAATACTGACTGAGTGCGGACCTAATTCCTCCAGGATGACTCATTATTAAATGATTAGGAGCAATTAGTATTTGCTGCTCTATGTAAAATAAAACCTGATAGGCGCAGGCTGACAGGGCACAGGTGTGTCGGTGTCCCCCTCACTTCTGGGTGGATTTACATATCAGGCAGATTCTGACTCATGGTAGACACAGGAAGTCTGCAGTGGAGACTAGGTGTGTGCACTGAAGACTTCAGTGCTTACTGACTCCTCTGACTCTGACAGAGGCACCCTCAAAGCTCAAGAAACCCTCTTATCTTGATATTTTTCCAGCACACACACACACACAAACAAACAAACACGCACACACACTGTGATCCACCGGTGGGATTCATAGGCTGGAGAACAGGTGGATGTTAAATTGAGCCTGCAGAGATGGAAGAGAGCCTGATCATCCACATAGAAACTCTATATGGAGATGATGCATATGGTTTTGCGGCTCTATGGGCCAGGAGGCAAAGGAGGAGGCTACATCATTTGTAGCTGAAGTTGCTGTCATAGTGTTTTAGCACCTAATAAGATGGGCTTTGATTATTTAAACGTTTTATATGGTCAACTACAGGTGTAAGAAAAATATTTGTTTCATTTTTGGGGGATTCTCCAAATCTTCTTATTTGGTTATAGATAGTTGATACATTTGCATATTTCACACTGAGAATATAATCTGTAACGAAGCATCATTTTTAGGTTCACAAGTCACAATTGTTGCAAACAGCTGATATTTTTATTGTTAAATTTAGAAAAGGTTTACGTCATCATCATTGTAATCATCAAACTTTATTGTCATTTAGAAGTACATACAACAGTAATGCAAGCAAAATGAGAGAGTGTTTCTCTGGGATCCAAAATGGATTAAATATTAAATAAGAGCGTAAAAGAGAAGACACCATCTACACATCCATGCAAACTAACTAATAGAAAACTACTCATTAGTTTTGTGGTTCTGCCGGAATCACTTCCCTGATGGCAGCAGATCAAAGAACCTACGCAGAGGCTGAAAGGGTCACAGTAGTCATTGCCCTACTCCTACAATGGCTCTGAAAAAGTTCTTGGATAGAGGGGAGGGAGACTCCAATGACGTTCTCAGCTCTCCTCTGTAGGGATATTTTGTCTGACACACTGCAGCTGGAGTAACATGTTGAGATGCAGTATTTCAACCACACCTCTAGAACAACCTGAAGATACAGGTACTGCAAGATCTGCACCCTAAGGAACTTGATGTTCTCCAGTCTGTCCACTTTCTCTGATGCTGAGGGGGTATGCTGTGACCCCCAGAAGTTGATGATCATATCCTTCGTTCTGTCCATGTTGAGCATCAGAGTGTTCTTTCTACACCAGTCCCAGCTGTCTTGTATTAGTGATGTGAATAACACTGGATTGAGCGCACAACCTTGAGGCGTTCCAGTGCTCAGCGTAATGGACTTGGAGATGTTCTTCCCTGGCCAAACACACTGTGGTCTTCCAATCAAAGAGTCCAAAATCCAGAGACACGTTTTGGTGCTCAGGCCAAGTTGGAGGAGTATCTCCATTAGTCTCTGGGGGGATGACTGTATTAAATGCTGAGTTGAATGTACAGGATTCTGGCATAGGTATAATTCTGATCCAAGTGGGAGTGCAAGATTGTTGATATTGTGTTCTCTGTGGAGCAGCTGGGACAATAATAGAAATGGAATTGGTTGAATATAACTGACTTTCTTGCCACTTGAACTATCACAGATGTTTTGAAGCAACCTGGGAACAGTGGTCTGACTGAAGGAGTGATTGAAGATGTCAGTCATAAAATATGCCAGTTATCCGTGCACACTCTAACCACATGTGCTGGTATATTATCCGGACCCATTGCTTTCCATGGATTGACTCTGGTTAGGATCTTCCAACCGTCTGCTGCATTCATGGTGAATTGCAACAGATGGTAGAGAGACTAGCCCTCCCCCTAGTTGTTGCATTTGATACTTCAAAATGTGCAAAAAGTTGTTAAGCCTGTCTGGAAGAAAAGCATCATCGTCTGCCGCCTCCTGCCTGGGCCTACAGCCTGTCAGCGCTTGGACTCCCTGCCCTCTCCGTTTTCTTTATTTTTTAAACATCTAGGAACCAAATGTAAAATAATCTGATTTAAACAGCATCAGCTACAAAATAGGAAGACAAAGATAGATGGATTACACAATAATATATATAAATTTTAGTTTGTTTATATGGACAGAACTAGATAAACGTCGTTTAAATCGAAAGACAAGACAAAAGCGGAAAGTTGTTACCTAGTGTTATATCTGACAGCTGCAGGTAATGACTGCGCGATGAGTCAGTTCTGTGCGTAATGGAAGAAAAACACAGTAGCATCGCTTGTTTGCTCTCTGGAAAGGACATTTAGAATGTTTCCGTTTACAGTGTAAACAGATCATTTCCCACATTTAAAAGATATATGTGTAAAATCTTCTTGCAGAGAGTTTTTACAAACAACTTGATTTTGTGAATTAACACACTTAATGTTGTTAAATCTGTACAAAAGCAAAGTGGGAAAAAAACAGCACTTCATTATTTTTATGGAGCAAACTAGACTGGAGCAATGACTTGCAATGACAGTGGCTTGAACTCTCTGCTGCTTTGTCTCACAGTTTTTCCCAGCTAAGAAACTGTTCACTACTGGGATGTCAAATTCATTTTGCATCGTGGGCCACAGACAGCCCACTTTGATCTTAAGTGGGCCGGACTAGTGAAACTCCCCTTTCTGTCTGTGTAAAGACGTTTAACTACACATTTAGTCCCTGAAATATCTTAATATAAGAAAAATATTTTTCTACATGATAAAGAAATTCTGCTGTAGTAAATGAAATAAATCTGTCAGCATGACTCTTAATAAATGTGCAAAATTACAAAGTTCATTGCCCAGACTTTCCTGTAATTATAAAACAGAAATTTTTTGTTAATTCACAGAACATATCCTTATTTTTTCTCCCATGGACCCAATTTAGAAAACATACCTTTCTATATTGGATAGTTGAAATACAGGAACTGTCATTAATTGTTCATCTATTACTTAATTACTTTGCTGCGGTATGAATAACAATGTGGGAGGCCTTTATCTGTAGGAAAAGTTGCAAAAATTCAATTAAACATCCAAAATGTATACTGTCTCTAACACCTTTCCAAAGCCCTTCAGTTGGCTGGACTGGAGTGTTTGCCAGTTCTGGTCCCCAAGACACCCCTGGTCTCCTCTAACAAAACTACAACTTGATGTTTTTACACCCAAACTAAACTAGATTCTTCATGCTTAGATGGAGGACACTGGGGGATAACACTGGCATGTTTGCTGACATGGTGTGTCTGCGTTACTTTTTCACCTCTGGAAAACTAGAGTCTTGTAAGTGAGCTTTGCAGATTTGGCAGATTTTTTAAAATCTGTTTGCTTGGATTAGCAAGCTTTTCCCCAGTGTCTACCCTCTTTAGCCTATCATACCCCCCCCCCCCCCCCCAAAGAAAATTGTTTTAAATAAAAAACTAATCAACACAACAAAAAA
>VUQK01038342.1:68067-97134 GCA_015106715.1 Bujurquina vittata | reverse complement strand
AGTCCAAAACACTGATTACGTAGATCAGTGTAATCAATAATTCATGTTTCAGTCCATGTCAGCAGATCTGTGCCAGCTCGACAAGTCTTTATACAAACATGGATTTGTATTATAATTATAATAGGGATTTAAAATATTAAAGCCATACTTCTCCACATTTTCCCAATAGCTAGTATATTAAGTACAGTAGCTGAACCTTTTGGTCCCAATAATAAATGTAGACTCATTTGTACACTACTTTCTTTTTCTTTTTTCCATATCAGTGCAAAAGGTATAGAAACTACTTATTCACTTTCAAGAATATCTCCACAGTACAGTACATGGCAAAGCAATAGACACTATTATACATATAAATGTACTCCTTATTTGATGCAGCTTGTGCTTCAGAGCATATTTATGGAGATCCAGTGCAAGAACGTATGTTGAAACTAAGGCATAAATAATGCATGTTTAACTAAAGATGAGGCCATTCTGGGATAAGCTGATAGATGTAATTATTTTTTCAGCTTCATCTTAAATATTCAACATGTCCAAACCATTGATTAATAATAAAACTTGAAAATAACCCAGAACATTTGTAGAAATTATGCTGATCAGCTACTGGGGGAAATACAGGTCACATCAGTGTAATGTTCTACACTGTCAGGTATCTGGGCCAATGCCTCTCGTGGTTCTCAGCATCACACCTGCTGTACCAGCAGGCAGGGGACACTTGGAGGTTGACAAAAGTAGGTGATCATGTCCCTTCTCAAAGAACACAGTGTCTTCTTTTCTTCAGTCCAGCTGGCAAGTTATAACTTGTAGACCTACAGTGATAAAACAGTGCTTGTTTCTTTTCACTGTGGTTTCACAGTCAGTAGTTTTGGAGGGCAGAAGAAGAAAGGCAGAAGAAATTTCTTTCAGCTGATTCTATAAAACTGTGGCTTCCTCCATGGCATCTGCCCATCTGCACAAGAAGAAGATTTTACGTCACAAAAGAGTCATTTTAGTCTGCAACACCTAAAATCTTGTTGTTTTTTTAAAAAATATTACTCTATGTTGGACAAGAATGGTAACTTTTCTGTTTCTGTTTTGAGAGAGTGAGAGAGGGGATAATCCCCAAATTTGGTGCTATTAACATTGAAATTCAGCTGAAAGACTACTGTAGATGGTCATCTGTGGGTCAAGGGAAAAAAATCCAGTGAGTAATGTTGCCTAAGTATTTGTCCCAGAAAGCAACAACCCATCAATGGCGAGCAATCATTCAGTTGTTTTTACTGGCGAAGACATTGTGAGTTCCCAAGATCAACACACTAGTTGAGATTCAAACTAGAGTCAGGCTAATAACTCTTAGCCTCCTTGCATTTTACGACTGGCTATCAGGTAAGCATGCTTCTCACCTCTGGGCTGTGTAATTATCTTCAGCTTTAAAAGTGTAATACAAAGTGTTTTTGTGGTACAGCTGGAAGACGTTGGCCTCCTCATCTCTCTCCTGCTTGTCAGGCAGCTTCACTGTGAAACCCAACAGAGGTAAACTCTCTGATGCTACCTTCTCCTGCAGACAAAACATTCAACAGGGGAAACTAAATAGGTTATAACACACAAACTTTTATTACTAGGTGTCATGCCTTTCTGATGTGGTCTATGTAAGTGTAAATATGTGTAGTTTAGGTTAAAGGGGAGCGCATGTTTCCCCTCACCTCTTGGGCTCGGTAGGTGTAAAGCACCTTGTCTTTTAGGAGAAACCACAGTCTCTTCCAGTTCTTTTTGCTCTTCTTGCTCCGCTGTAGACTGCCACTGATTGAGCCCTCCTCTGACACTGTCACCTGTGTAACAGTGGCAGTTTTACTTACTAATACAGCATAGCCATCACCACATGATCTGTGATTCATCAATCTTTATAATGCGTTGACTTTGTAAAAAAGAAAGACACATGCTGAATTTACCTGTGTGAAGGTTGCAGTACCTTTCCGGTGTCTCCAAATATTGGGAGGATGAATGTTTTGGAAGACAGTGGAGAGCGGGCGACTGGAGCGGTGTGACCGAGGGCTACTCTGCCCTGACAGTGCAGCCACGTCTCCACCTGTGGAGAGATCGCACACTCTAGAAGGACAGCTGCTAAACTATAACCCAACGAAATGAAAACTAGCAGTTATGACTGAGGATGTGCATGAGTAACAATGAAAAGTGAAGTGTAACAAGTCTGAATTCAGGAAACATGTAACATGTTGACAATGATAAAGCTGCTGTACACTAAGTAATAGCAGCCCATGACTTTCAACTTTTATTTTGATTATTTTCCAAATGTTCAACTTCCTGTCTTTTCTGAATATACTGCACTGTGCAAAAGTCTTAAGCCACCCCTCATATCTTTAGGTTTTGCTTCCAGGAAGCCAAAGCAACAGTTCTGTCTTTCTGAAGGTCTTTAGTTTTTCTTTGGACATTGGCTACTTTTTCACTCATTTTCTGTCCAGTCCTTGTACCCAACCATTTTCAGAGGAATATTTGTTTGTTAAGCCACTTAACGCCTATGAATCATTCAAGCATTAAAAAAAGACGCCTAACTCAAGGGTTGAACCAGTTTTGTGTCTATACATAACAGACAACAAAGAATCAATTTTGAATTGTATCTTTAGGCACTTTACTAGCAGACTGTCAAAAACACACAATGTGTTCCTATGAAAAATGCCAAAGACAACAAAGTTTGACAGATATTTGGTTCAAATTGTCGTCAGTGTGTAGAGAGGAGGTCAGGAGAGAGGTACAACAGTGAGTGTGTACAGCCATCTGCAAAACACGGTGGAGGCTCTGTCATGGTTTGGGGATGCATGAGCCAGGGGTGTTGGCGATCTCGTCAAAGTTAATGGAATTATTCATGTGCCATCAGATACCATCTGGAAAGCACCTGATTGTCATCATTTTTCAGTATGATAATGATCTCAAACACACTGCCAATGCAGTAAAAGCATACCTGGATAGAAAAACACACAGTGGAGCACTATCAGTCATTGATCGGCCTCCCCAGAGTCTAAACCTCAACATTATTGAAACAGTGTGGGATCATCTTGACAGAGAGCCAAACACAAAGCCAGCAAATAACCAAAGAAGACCTTTGAATGTCCTTCAGGAAGCCTGGAGAACAATTCCTGAAGACTACTTTAAAGAAATTACAAGAAAACTGCCTAAGAGAGTTCAGGCTGTGTTGCTCATACCAAATATTCATTGAATTAAATTCTGTTTTTCACTTCATATTTAGCTAAATATACCGAGTTACCTGCACGTACAGGTAAATATCTAGGATATGCAAGTGTATTTGCGCACATTTTTTCCTCACCTCTCTTCTTCAGCTCATTGTAACAGCGATCACACACTTTGGCCATGCGATCCTTCATGTATTTCAGTGGGTATCTGTTCTTGGAGCAGCTCCGGCAAACAATCTTTGAACCAAAAACCGCATTAAGACAAGCTCTTACAAAAAAAAAAAAAAAAAAGACAACCTCTAACAATTGTTATCACTGGCAAAAGCTACAGTTTGTTGCATCCTGTCTCAACAGTAGGTTTGAAGCCATTTTAGAGCACAGTGTTTTATTTGTATGTGACTCACTCTTCCACAGCCATGGCAGTGGTGTCTGCGAAGAGTGAGACTGAAATCCGAGGTGCAGTTCATGCACATCATCACTTGTGAGACAGGAACAAGTGTAGGAGCTTTCTCTCCTAGAGACAGCCGAAGGCGATCTCTGGCCTGCGACACACACACAGACACGCACAGAGCTATATCAGTCTCATTGTTTTTGGTGCGGTTAAGCATGACTAAAGATATATCACTCACACATTAACACAGATGATTCAACATGAATTGCCTGTTTTGAAGCAGGGTTTGCTCACCTCTCCAGAGCAGTTGTTGAACATCACAGAGCCTCTCATATGCTCAGTCACAGTGCGGTTGAGGGTGTAATACCAGTCCTCTCTTTCAAGAAAGGAACTACAAGAAATACACACAAGCTCAAAGTTTCAATTCAACTGAACACCAAATTTAATGTTAACTACTTTCATATTTGTGGTTTCTGAGATTTTAAACTTCTGTATTAGTGAATTTTTTTCTTTTTCCCCGCATCAGTACCACAGATGATATCCGTCATTTTAAGAGGATGCAGTATATTGTGACCTACCTTGCAGACAAAGTGATGGAGATGTCTGTTGCCTCTATCCTCAGTGCATTTTGGACATTTTCAATAATGGGTTTACTGACCTGAGCAATCATTCAAAATCAGACATCCAATACCAGAACGACACAAAGAAAATAAAGCACCATTATTTAATACATTTATGACTGTAGCTTGTATATATGCTGGAGAAAGTTTTAAATACATAACCATTCCTGGGGGAAAACACAGAAATCGTTAAGATTAGTGGCACAAATCTTAAGACTCTGACCTTCAGTCCAGTGAGCAGCAAAGTGTTTTTCAGTCTATATTTCCCGTCCTGCTGAGGGTAGGTGTAAAGAAGCACATCGTTCATCTGACAACAGACAGACACAACACATATTTAGTAAATGAAGATAAAAGGCTTAGTTAGAAGCATGAACTTCAATAGATAAAATTGTTGCCTGACCAGCTTTCATTATTTGTATATGTGCAGCTTTTCTCCAGTAGGTGTCACTCTAGGCTAGTGCAAATCTTGACCACCATGCTCTCGCATTGGAAAAAACGGACTGCATTTTTTTCCTGTTCTTTTTCAGCAGTTTGCAATACAAAGTCACAATATATGCATGCATGCAAACACAATCAAACCCCCGTATGAAAGAAACCAATAATGACATTTCATTTCATCAGGAACTGCTGCCTAACTGGAGAGTCACATAGATAGATTTGTCTCATGTCACCTCATCTGGCTGTTTGAGCTTGAATGAAAACACTAATGTACATGCATAGTTTGACAAGAAAAGAACATTTTTAGATTAATCCACTAATGGGAAAGTTTGTCTGTGCTTCCAATATCCTGCAGTTTGAAATAAATATTTGGCGATTTTGAATTTTTCACTGACATAATCCAGGAGTAAAGTAGTGAGACAACCATTGAAAGACACACAGGTTATTATTTCATGCATGTATTAAAATGTGTCTGCAAGGGATCTGTGAATTTAGAACTCTTACCTATAAATGTTTATGATTATACATATGTGAGATACTTGAGACAATAGATATCAAAGTTGATGTCAAATTGCATCATTAAAGTCTTTATTATTTTTCCAGTACATAATTTTATTTACTGTCCCTCTGCATTTTAGTACCTTCTTTAAGGAAACTGCCAGCTCCTGCAGTCTTGTTTTATTATGCTCTCCCCAACATTAATGCCAATAAGCCTGGAAAATAAAAGTTATGCTGTGATGATTATCAATATTCCTCCAGTAGAGACATTTACGAGCATTTTTAGTGTCGAGCTCAGACCACAAATTTCAAAAACACCACGGGAGGGAAAAACAATCCGCCTCGGTCATGCTCTATGGATAATTTGCGAAGGCGTTTAATTCAAACTCTCTTGATTACAATATTTTATATTTTATACTTATTTTTCAAACTGAATCTATAGAGTAAATAAACTGAGTGATGGTGAATTATATTGCTGCTAAGTTTATGCTTACAACTTCATCAATTAAAATTTTCTTCCCCCCCCCTTTATCATCTTATCGCATCAGCTTAATAAGGCTCAACTGAAGGCATGTTAGTCCAGTATTTACCTAACACAATTAGCCTTGCAAAGCTCTACATGAATCTCACAGTTTTTAAGGGGCTCTTGTTGACCTTCCCTGTGCTGTCAGTAAAGAACTGGCTCAGGAAGCCAGCATTCAGAAACATCCTGTCAGGAAACTCTGCTCTTAATAGCTCAGTCTGGACATAGAAATAGACCAAACAGAAAATGCCTCACTCTACACTGTACACCTTTATTAGAAATAAGAAAATCTGATTCTAAAACAAATGATCTTAAATAATGTAAGACAATGTCAATATAATAAGACACGGAGTCCTTTTTCCAATAAACTACAAACAGATTTACCAAAAACAGATGGCGGGGCTGTCGACTCTTCCTGCTGACCTTCATCAGGGTGCCCTCCTTCACAAAAATCTGATGGTTAAAAAACCCCAAAAACAAATAAACACGATTTAATCAAACTGAGCACTACACAACTCATCTGATGCTGATGCAAACAGGGCATCTGCAGTAATTAATGTTATTTTAGACCAGGCAGTCTGAGGATTCCCAGCTGAATGATTGTGTAAAGGGCAGCAAGGAGTGGTGCAGTGCAGACAGGGTGGGCTGGCAAGCTTTAAGCCGAAACAATACTGTTATCAGACACATACCCTGCCAGGCTGAAGCAGGTCCCGCTGGCCATGAACACTGTACTCTATGTTGACCAGACGCAACAAGTTCTCCTGAGACACAAAGAGACACAGAAAGAAAAGAAGAGAGGCGAGAAGCCAAAATAAGAGGGGGGAGGATAAAAGAGCAGTACCATCATTTTCTGACATCAAGATTATTATTTTTTATTTTGACTGACTCCAGAGAGGAGTTATCTCTTACATCAGACAAACATAACATACATTTTTCACTTCAGAACATGCTTATTCAGAAATGTCCATTTTTGGCACGTAACTCTAACTACAAAGTCGACAATCAATGCTGATCTGATTCTTCACACTGGCACAGTGGGGCTTTAATTCTTTCAGGATTTCCAGAAATTTTAGCTTATTTGCTTCTGGCTGAAACTATGCCTTAGTTTAGTGTGCTTCTATAGATGTCTTCACTGCCTTAAGAAAGGAACATCCATCCATCCTTTTCGGATGCGGTTGGAGCCTATCCCAGCTGGCATAAGGAGTGAAGCAGGGTACACCCTATACAGGTTGCCAGCCTGTCACAGGGCCAACACAGAGACACAGACAACCATTCACATTCACACCTGTGGGCAATTTGGAGTGACCAATTAACCTAACCCCAGTAAGTGCATGTCTTTGGACTGGGAGGGAACTGGAGTACCCGGAGGAAACCCACGCAGACACGGGGAGAACATGCAAACTCCACACAGTGAGGCCAGGGTGGAATAGAACCCAGACCCGTAGCTGCAAGGCAGCAGTGCTAACCACCACACCACTTTTCCACTGGAAGAAAGGATCATGTGATTTTTATTTATATCTCAAGTAGTTCTATACACCAGTATTGCTGATTGCACTGCTGCATGAATTTCACATTTGTGTTTTAATGTCTATGATCTTAGTAAGATAAGGAGTGTATTTCTGAATCCTAGCAAACGTGTATGTGTGTGTGTGTTCAAGAATTAACATGTAACCCTTACCCCATGTTTTAAACTGTCATTCACTTGATCTGCGATGTCAGACATGATTGCTACGGCAGCTGAGTAAGACAAACACAGACAGAAAGATCAGGGTAGAGACGTCAGTGAAGATTGTTTGGTTTCTCTCTGTAGCAACATGAAGTTAAGGAGTTACTTTTGTTGCAATTTGGCATTACATAAATCAAACTGAATTGAAATAATGTCATTTAACCACAGTCACATTAAACATTCACAACTGATGAGATGTTTCTTTTTTCCACCTTACTTCTGTGTGCAAAGCGATTAAGTCAGAAGTCTGGACGCGTCTGCATGTTTGGACTAGGTGGCTCCCTTATCGGAGATACAGTGAGAGATAATGTTGCTTCAACGTGCCTTCTCATGAATTACACATTACAGTCTTCAGGCAGAAAATACTTTGAATGACTCCCCAATGGGTTACCACTAAAGAAAACAAAGAAATCTAAATTGGCTCTCTCATGGCCATTTCTACATGCCAAATGAGCACAAATAAATTCTTTCTAAACATACAGCCATAAGCAGAGGCCAGTGAGGCTCTCCTGTGAGTAGGACTGAGTGTAAACATTGCACACTGCGGCCTGCTCTTGAAACATGTTTACTGTACCCTGAGTGTCTTCATATTCCTTAGAATCTGGAGAGAGATTGTTCAGGTAATCTGCAATAGGAGGGAAAGACATGAATGAAAACCAGAAAGTAAACCATGCAACAACGCTGTGAGTGAAATATTTATTTAGGGCTACTTTGTCCTGGTTTAATTAGATCTTGGCTTTTATACTCGACTCACCAGTGAGGAGCATGCGATACTGAGCCACACGCACGATGACCCGCAGGAGCTGATGTTTGAAGGAAACCTTTTCACCCGCTGGATTTTTCTCCTGAGACAAATACATAATCATTATTTCCATTAATCATAGCCGCAAATTAAGGCCACATTTGTGGCAGAAATTCAATTCACATGAGCCTAAGTCAAACAGTATGTTAGACTGGTTAAAAGAGGCAAGGAATGAAACTGTGAAAAACTGCAGCAAAAAAAAAAAATGGAAAGCTGTATTGACACAAAATTATACAACCCTGTGAGAGCTTTGAGGAGAAACAACAGTCATATTTTAAGTGTGAACAACGGCCAATAACCCAAACTGCCTGTCAGCACAGCAGTTAGTAAGTTTCTGTGTGTGCCTGAACTTGTATCAATCATGTTTTGGAGGCATAAATTATTTCACACAGACACTTTGTGGAACCAACCTTGCTAATAGCTACAAAAATGCAAATCTTTATTTGTTAATAGAAAGACACAGTTCAGTGTTAAGGTTGGGGATGGGGTTAGGCGAGTAGTGGTGTGTATTTTTCTGATAAACTTGCGCTTTCTCAGTTTTCTAATTCATAGCATGAAAAAAACTATTTGTCAGCAGTCTCTCAGTTTAAAGGGTAGACAAAGAAGCTCAGTGTGTTGGCATAAATGCATGAGCGCTTAGTAGAATCTAAGGACTTTTAAACACAGGTGCTCTTAAATTAGACCGAGAAAACTGCCCAGCGCTGCAAAGTTTTACTGCCAACTCCTGTCCTTAGTGGTCTGTAAAATGGATGGAAAATATTGAAAATTCCTCTGTCCATAAATAAAGCACATGTACACTGTGCCACTTGATGTTTGTCTACAATTAACCGATGTTATTAATAGACATAATACATTGTGCAACCAAACCCTGAGGAGAAAAAAACAGCAAGAACAAACTTAAGACTGACCACTGCCCGCACTGGACTCAGCTCTTGGCTGGATAACATGTGATTGTGAATAAAACCGTGGATCTTTTAAGAAATCTTTTTTTGTTGGATATATCGCTATATCCCATTTATATTTTTCATACGTATCAACTAAAAGGCTTTTCTATCCACATGTGGTGCTCACTGGTTAGAAAAGCACACGCTTGTATCTGCTTGTTTCATTGGCACCAATTATAATTCCTTACCTTGGAGTTATAATTAGTTATTAATTAATTGTTGTATGTCTTGTGAAAAGTTCAACAAGCCATCAGTAAAAGCAATCTACATAAATTTGAAGAATGTTTTGGTGATTAAATTGTCATTCTGAAAGGTTCTTAATGCCTTTATTTGTCCTTTGGGTTCCATGACTGCTTCTTTTTTTAGCTGCCAAGATTAATGTAGCTGCTGCTTTAGATAAAATGATGACTTCTCTCTACTTAGCCATCTGACTTTTTAAAGGCTTTTTGCTCTCCCTCTTTCACACACACACGCACACACACACCCACTCACATATAAAATGCACACACAAACTGAACTTTACAGATGATGAATAGGATCATAAAATGGATAAGGAAAAAATAGGGATAGAGGATGAAAAGAGGGGGAGTTTCCAGCTAGATTTCCTCTGAAAGCCATTGAGTTTCACAACAAAACATATGTGAATGTATGTCCTTTTAACAATATTTGTAGATTAGAATAAGTTTACTACCTGACAAAAATCCTTCACAAAATAATGACGTGGTAAGCAAATGCAAATCTGTGTGCTTTCCATTGAGCACATCAAATGCCATTTGGTTCTCAAACATCTATTCATTTGAAGGGAATTTTGAAAAGATACTATTTTAAAAGCGGCGTTACCCTTCACAAGAGAGCTGTACTGAGTTTTAGGTATTTATATGTCAGTTAAAAGAGCCTCTCTTAGATCTGACCTCAAACTGTTGAACAATGGCAGCAAAAGCAGGTGATGTCTGGCAGCTGTCCTCCAGTAAACTCATGCTCCGATCATAGTGGCCGATATAGGTGGTAAAGACCAAAAACTCTGCTTTCCTGCTCAGGAATATGTCTGCAATCCTTTGGCCGTCCTCCCTAAATGAAGAAACAGAGGTGAGAGGAGGACAGAGAAACACTGAGCGCCGCTCCTTACTGTAGATTGCTTTCTGAGCAGTAAAATTGAGGAGCAAGAAAGAAAGTGGAAAAGTTTTTTTTTTTTAGTTATAGCATGACGTGTTTTCATGGGTGTGTGTACTGGAGTATTTCTTGTTTAACAGTAATATATGATATCCCACCAGCGCTGGATTCGATTCTCCAGCTCAATAAGGATTGTGCAGTGCAGGGTGTAAACATCAGGAAGCTCATTAAGGATTTCTCGAAGTCTCTCATCATCCAACACAGGTTCCCCTTGGTCTCCTACTGTTGACCGAACTGCCTCCCGAAAGTCCTGGCACATGGATAAGTGTGGAGAAATTAATTTTATGCCATGGTTTATGTAAAATGTTACTTCCAGTTTCCCTAAAGCATGTATTTAGTCTCCAGCTATCCATCCCTTTCTTCACCATAGCATAACTGATAATCTCCAACTGCAGGGTGCATGAGATATTATATGAAGGAATTTCATCATCTCATGGTTTAGGTCACTGGTTATGCCCCCGTACTATAGCGGGAAGCAAAATGAAAAAGCAGGGTTTGCTCCTGTTTCATTATCACAGCTGAGGTGCTCTGCACTGTTTCAGTGGAAGTACAAAGAGGACAGAGGATGAAACTGAGCCTGCAATAAATGACTGTGGCGAAAATGAGCTTGTGAATGAGTAACTGTAGTCGGAACAGATACCAAAGCAGACAGAGGAATAAAGGTATCAAACATAAACCAGAGCTGAAGTGATAATTAACTTATAACTGTCACCCATACTGAATATCTGAATACATGATGCATGCACACATGAGATGTAGAGTGGGTGGGTTAATTGACCAACGATATATATACTTCACTCACCTCCTGGAGCACCTTGAGGGCTTTTACATGTCTGTGGGTAGATAAATAAAACCACAATTCAGCAGAATAATAATGGGAACCAGATTACTTTTGGCAGATATGTTTAATAGGAAACAGTAGATGTTCATAACTTACAATCTTTCTGACTCCACCAGCTCTTTCACAATGTAAAAGGCCCTGGATCGACCATCAGGCTGTAAACAATCATATTATTTACTTGAAATAAGCCTAGCATTAGGAGAAAGAAAAGCATTCTGGCACAGGTTCAAATACAGCCGGCTCACCACTCAGCAACATCTCCAAGCAGCAATCAAATTCTAAATAATGAGGACAGCCTTGTAGTAGCCCATTAACCTCCATTAACCTGCATTAAAATGTTGGCACTGGAGGGCATTTTTGCAATTGGCCAAGGTGAAAAAAACTGTTTACTTTGTTTTATTCTACTCTCTTCTTACAATATATCTCAATTTCTACCAGCCCTTTGGAGGAAAAGTGACACCTACTCTGTAAAAATGATGTAATAACACCAAACTAATTAAGTTTTCTTTTTGAGGGTGGGGGATTTTCTAGTTAAGAGTAAATGAAGACCGACTTAAAGAACGGGGAGTTACTCATGACAAATCTAAATATATTAGACATGATATTTAACATTTTGGTGTGGAAATCTCCTGTTACACACATAAAAACCTTTTTTTCTTCTCCTACCTAATCTCAGCCTGCACATAAGGAAACCAACCTGTCTGTCATAGTTGTTTTCTGTCCCTCCCTCTTCCTCCTCAGAGGTGCGACCTTGGTCTTCGTCACCCACCGTCTTTCCCCCATCTTCACCCACTGCACTAATCTGTGGACCAACTGCCATCGAACACACGTTGTAGGCTTCTGTGTAGGCACTGTGGGAAGCAAAAAAAGGCTATCTGGCATTAAACAATGCAACATGCTGCATATACACTTCAAACAATGCTACACAACATGTGTACATTAATAATAATAATGACTAAAATTGGTGTGGCACTTAATTCATTTCTGCTGCATCACAATTGGTAAAATGGGAGTTGAGAATTTTAAAAACAGGTTTTACAACATCCCTGTTATTGGTTCGTTTTTATGAGGCTGTATCTCATTTGTTTTCTGGCTCATAACACTGATGTAACTGCCTCATCACGACTCTGTTTTGATTTGTTGAAAGCAAAATTATCTTCAAATCTCACTCTGGCCCAGTAATAAGGATGAAGAGACTTACATTTCAAGTCTTTTGTCACAGGTTAGATGGACAATAGCCCACAACCTGAGAGGTTATATGTAGATATAACTAACAGTTTAGGGCATTAACACAAATACTATATACAAGGACAAAGCACTAACCCTGCTAACCCTTAAAGAAAATATTTACCAATAAACATCTCTAAAGATTACCACATTATAGCTCATAAAATTGAAAGGAAAAACAAAGTGATGGCTGTGACCAGTTAGTTCCTTCTCTCTCTGCTGATTGGCTTACACCAAGTAAGTCTAAAATCACACCTATATTCTGTTTTATATCCTCATACAGCTGGGCAAAAATCCTACCAGCTTGTATGCTATTACAAGATTTTCATTGTAGTTGAAATAGTTTTTTTATTAATAAACAAAAGTCATATTATGTGTAGTTCATTTTCTTTCTTAATATGGCACCAATTCAGTGCATTTAGACATGTAGACATGGTCAAGACAACCTGCTGAAATTTGAACTAAGCATCAGAATGGGGAAGAAAGGTGATTTAAGTGACTTTGAGCATGGCAGGTTTTTTGGTGCCTTCAGTGATTTCAGAAACTGCTGATCCACTGGGATTTTCTCTGGGGTTTACAGAGAATGGCCCAAAAAAGGGAAACTATGCAGTGGGCAGCAGTTCTCTTGGTGAAACTAACTTGTTGATCCCAGAGGTCAGAGGAGGTCAGACTGCTTCAAGCTGATAGGTTGCCAAAGGTAACTGAAAAAACACTTGTTACAACCAAGGAGTGGAGAAGAGCATGCTGTATCTCTGAATACTGAACTCATTAAAACCTTTTAAGCCAATGAGCTACATCGACAGAAAACAACACTGGGTGCCACCTCTGTCAGCTAAGAACAGGAAAATGAGGATGCAAAGAATATGGCTTGTTGATGTCAGAGGAGAATTGCTAGATTGTTTTAAGCCGACTGGACGCCAGCAGTAACTCAAATAACCACTCATTTCAATCAGGGTATGCAGATGACCATCACTGAATGCACATTATGTTGAAATGTCAAGCAGATGGGGTACAGCAGCAGAAGAACACACAAGGTACCACTCCTGTCAGCTAAAAACAAGAAACTGAAGTTACAATTTGCAGAGGCTCACCAAAACTGGACAATGGAAAATTGGAAAAAACATTGCCTGGTCTTATCCATCTTGGTTCTGCTGTGACATTCAAATTAATTCAGAAAACATGGATCCTGCCTCCTATCAGAGGTTCAGACTGGTGGTGGTATAATGGTGTAATTGAGCATTGTTTAAATGACATGTCCTACACGAGCACTCCTTGAACATGAAAATTACCTCCCTGTACTCAAATGACCTCCATGGTCACCAAATCTTAAGCCAATAGAACACCTTTGAGATGTGGCGGATCTGCAGATTCACATCATGGATGTGAAGCTGACAGATCTGCAACAACTGTGCTATCATGTCCATATGGACCAAAAACTCTGAGGAATGTTTCCAGCACCTTGTTGAATCTATGCCACAAAGAATTAAGGCAGTTCTGAGGGCAAACGGGGTCCAGACCAGTGCTAGGAAAGTGTACCTAATAAAACGTCTGGTGAGCGTATATTGTATCCCCTTGGTTGGGACCCACTGCTCTAGTCTGAAATGTGGAATTTCTTTTTTTTTTTCACACAGTTTGACCAAGTGGTTCTATAATATGAGTTTCATTCAAGTGAGAATAAATCAAATGAATTTTATTTAACCATTCAAATCCTTTTTATGGGCTACTTTGAAATATCACTATAATAAACATAGACAGTGTTAGAATTAAATGTGAATAGATAAAACATTGCAGGTCTGCAAAAACCAATAAACTGATTCTGAAAGGCCTGCGGTGACAACTGTACCCGACCAGGGACGCATTTTGGTATTTTATGCTATGAGATTTCCTTCTGCAGGGAGCCCAAATGAATATGCTAATGGCTGACACTCAGTGGGGAATGTAGGCTATGCAAATAAAAACACATCCTTAAAGTTACAGTGGTGATGCAGTAGTCCTCTACATGACCAGATAATTGCTTTGCCAGTCTTCCTGCCATGTTTCACTCCAAGCACCGGTGGATGAAATCCCACTGAGATGCAAATTAGCTACATATGAACAACATATGTGAGCAGTTCAGATCTCTGCATCACCCACATTAGGGCTGCATGGCCCATTACTGTTTACAAGAGCAAACTTTGAATGAGATATCACAAAACTGCATGGACAGAGTCTATATTCGGCTTTTATATCACTGCCAGAGAAACTGCCCCTGTCTCTTCACACACTCCAAGCACAATGTGTGACGTCTCAAGGCAAAATCTGCAGAGATAAATTACAGGCGATAAAAAAAAATATTACTTCTGTTTTTTTACTCAAGATAAGTTTCAAGTGAAAGCTGAATGTGCAAAAGACACCAATTATCTCAAGACTATCTGTTATTATGGATCCTTCAGGCTACTGAAAAATTAAGAGCCTCAGCCACTAACTCTGCTGTCCATTCAGAGAACTGTGCTTACAGTCACTTTATTCACCGGAAACGCAGACACAGGGCAGATGTCGTATTCATGCTACTGATTTTTAGTATTAAAATTCAAAGGTTGATTACCAGATGAATTAGTCAGACATAAAAAAAATCAGCAATGAATTTAAAAACAACTGATGAATTAATTATATTTACAATTTGTATTTCAAGCTAAAAAATCCAGCTTCTCTTCCTCTTGACAATACTTTTTTTTAAAGATATAACACATTTTGCGGTCAGCTTGAAAGAAAGAGATGTGAAATGTATAAGAGAGGTCAGAGGTCAAATGTCACATGATACTTGGATGCAAACTATGATGTGATATTTAGAATACCCGTTCCCTGTATGCCTTTATGTTGTAAATGCAAACAATGGCAGCAAGAAAATAGATTTAAGTAGCTCTATATAGCATTATTGTCACTTTGACCATCAGCACTGTCTATTGACCTTAAAAGAAAGATCAGAGGTCAAAATGTGACATATTTAAAATATTTATACGTTACGTTCAATATGTTTATAGTACACACCACTCTTGTAAGAATCATAGTCTCTAAGTTATGTCTTTTAGTCGAGCAATAAATCATTAAGTTGACCCTGAACACCTTGGAAGATGTAACACAAATTTTAATGGATTGTTAAGATGATGAGCTATTGTTTTTGCAGACAGAATGGCACGCAAGCTACCAAAAACGTAACCTCATTGGTGGAGGTCAGTTGAAATGCCTTAATTTTATCTGTGTTTTTTTGTTTTTTGTTTGTTTTTTAAACTTAGGGCAGCATTTAATACTAAAGCATGCAAAGGGGCGACTTTTGAAGCTGAAACATGAAATCAGCACAGAAGTGTCCAAAACTGTCTTTCCTCAAGATGCCACATAAAGCTGGCTGCAAAAGTCAGTCCCCACAGGCTCCCATGTTAAAATGTCCAAGGTTACAGCGCTGAAAAGCATGTTTACAGCTTAGCAGCAAAAAAAATTACTAATGTTGAAGCTTCAAAATGTGAAATGAAAATCCAGCAGCTGATGTCAGGGTTGCTATGTTCATCTTTTGTAATGTCTGCGTGCCAAACTTGAAGCGTCAAAGCAGGAGTCCACAAACTATGGCAAGTCATAGTGGGTTTTTTTTTCAGAAAGTCCATGTTTTTAACCAAGAGAAGGCAGCTGTGTTTGTGCTGTGCTTGAGTCCGGCTTGCCTGGACAGTGCTTGACATTAGGTTAATGTACATTTGTTTCATTTTTATTTTTAAATATTTTGACTGGGTGGACTTGGTGTTAACTGACCAAAATAAAGGATACTTAAAAGCCGTCCTTGGGCTCTGTAAACTTCTGAGGCATTTTCACAGTTTTATAATGTGTAATAGCTCAACAAGTTAATCTATTAACTGCCTCGACGTCCAATTTTCCTTTATGTTACTATGAGGAGACAGGCAGCTTTTTCCACCTGCAAGTGGGCACACATTCCATAAGGAAAAGGTGGAATCTAAACAAGTCCCTGAACAGCATCCACGTGAAATCTTTAAGGCATTAAAAAAAAAGGAAAAAAAAGTTTCCCCAAACCAGAGTAATGGCAACCTGTTCAACCATGTTCATCGTATGTGTGTGCAGGTTCATATTTATTATAGTCTGCTTTTGTTTGATTGATTGATTTTAAAAACAATATCAAACATTTAAGTCTATAGACTGTTTCACTAAAAAAAAGACACCAACTGAAATATGAAAATCTTCCGAAGAAAATATATGAACGGAAGAAGCCATCAAGATGTTCACTGACAACTAATCCTCAGAAGCATGTTTACCTATGCAGCAGTTTAGTTTTGGAGTTAGTTTGCGCTGAAATGATCTGAAGGTAAAACACAGTGATCTATCTCAAGCCACAATGTGTCATCCTTTTCAGCAGGATTGTTATGTTAGAGTCCATGCTGTGCAGCTTTGTTAGCACATATAGTACAACCTCAATGGTTAACATAAGGAGAGGGAAGCTCAGTAGTGAACAACTGCTGACTACAGAACACACCGAGATTGTATCTCTGCTTGTTGTTCCTGAATGGTTAGAGAAGAGCAATGACTCTGAAATGCTCTGACTATTAATCATCCTGAACAGCTTGTATGATATGGGCGCAGCCAACAGGAATGTGGGGTGGGGGACGGGGGAGGTGGGTTAAAGTCAGAGCTGCCTGGCTGATCATACCAACAAACAGCATCCTGGCAGGGACACAAGAGGCTCTGCCTATAACATCAGCCCAAAAGGACCCTGTTTCTGCACCTAAACGCATGATTTATGAATGAAAGCAGCCTTTTTTCAATTACATCTTAAGAGACCACCCCTACACCAGCATCTCCCACCCGACAAGCCCTGACAAGACATAGACACCTCACACCTAGAGTTTAGTTTCACTGCAAGGTAAGAGGGAGGGACACTTCCTCTTTACATGTCTGTTGGGATCACAGCATCAGTCAGAGGGACTCTGTATAATAAACCATCATAAATCCTCCTCCCAGGCACACTGTTAAAGTACCATGAAGTAATTTAAAAATGGCTTGTGCTCAGTGCAAAAAAGGTGGCAGTAATCATTAATCATTAATATAATGTCTAGATGGACAGATCTACACAAATACACATTTCCACCCACACATGTGTCACCCAAGCTAGCAATGGGGCTTCTTGGTGTGGCTGCTTTGGTGCTGACTGATTTTTTGCAAAAGCTCATGATTCATGGTCTCCATCTGATGAATCCCTCTAACTTTGATGATGTGCATTTTTTCTGATAGCATCAGGACATCAGAATCATATTCCATAAAGCCCCACATTTCATGTTTAATGCTAATAAACATTTTAAACTAAAATAGTTTCCATTGTTTTTATTGTAAGCATTTTAGCAATATTATCAATTAACTCAAATCACCGCCACACATTTGTTGGTTTACATACCTTTCTGTTTCCTGTTCAGGTGTCTGAGTTTTTTTCTCAAATCCGGGGAGGCTGCTCATGTCCACATAACCATCCGTCTCATTGGCAGCAGACAGCACTCGACTGGGGCGGACAAAGAAGTCTGTGAGAGGTACCTGCCGAACAGGCCTCCTCTGTGGGACCTGAAGGTTCTCGTAGTCTGAACTGATGGCAGGAACATTCTCATAGTCAGAAGTATCTGTGTTAGGGACGGAGATGGAACGAGGCTTGGTCAGGGGAAGAGGAGTGAAAGGCACACGAGAGCGATCCTCGAAGGACTCCACCCGGATGACACTGCGATTGAGGAAGACCACAGAGTTCCCTTTCCTTTTGCTCTCCTTGTAGAACAGAAAGGGAGAAGCCGGCTCAGGTGAAACTTGTGGTTTGCTGGCTGAGCGCGAGTTAAGGTGTGGGGAGCTATTCATGCTGCTTCTATCTAAATCCAGCAGTCTGCTGGGTGTACGATGGCTGGACTCTGCTGAGGGCTTAAAGAAGGATGGTTTGACATCGGCCGCAGGCTTGTTCTCTGTCTTCCGCCTAAATTTGAGCATGAGAAAGCGCTTGAGGGAGGATTTCTTTTTCTTGTTTTTCTCTGATGAGTCTCCCTCGATGAGAAGTGAAGGGGAACTCTTCGTAATAGGCCTCTTGGTGATATAAGCCAGCTCGAATGGAGGAGGGATGTCCACTGCAGATGTAGGTGTGGATAGGGCGCTGGATGAGAGAGGGGAGCACCTGGAAAAGCTTTCAGATGAACAAAAGCCACTCTGTCTAGGAGATCCTTCCCTGTAGACATTAAGAGGCATGTCTTGCCCTTCCATTGACAGGGAACGGGGGTACAGGGACAAATAGTGGGGCTTAGAGTAACTCTTGTGCCGTGTGGAGCTTAGCATGGGGCTGCTGCTCATCGCAGGTTGTCCAAATCCACTCATGTAGGGCTTCTGAAGAAACTGCACTCCCATATCCTCCGCTCTATTAGCAATGCGCTGTGACAGAGAGTGGGTTCGAATCCCAGTTACCTTCCTTTCAAAAGGAAAAACATTTTCAGCATCCAAACTTTTCCCTGGCTCCTCGTAAAGATGCTCGTCACTGATGTCCTGCTCAGTGTCAGTGGTGTCATCCAGAAAGGGCACAATGTGGCCCTCAGAGTCATCGTCGTCTCTAAAGACATCAGAATCGTTTGGGGACAGGAGCTGGCTTTCTGAGCATGAAGAGGTCAGCGAGGTATCAGTATCTGTTGGCACTGAGCTGGATACCTGCCCGAACCTCGGCTGGCAGTACAAATGATTTAACACGCCCCCCACCGCATGAGAAATATGCTCTTCAATTTTAACAGGCATCCTTTTCTGACATATCCTTACCTTGTTTTCATGAGTGTTGTTAGTGTAATCCTGAGAACCCAAACACTCTATTTGTATATTTTCAGCAGTTTCCCCATATTTCCTGGCTGATACTCCATGGTTGTTTAAAGAAGAAACACTACTCTGTGTGAGCATAGTCTCTGGTGGTCCACAAGTTCTGTCTTTCCTTGACATCAAGTCTCTGTTTATAATGTCCTCCGAAGAGACGTAAAATGGCTCATAACCTGGATCTCCTTCTAAGGCAGCATGTCTCTTAGCTGCACTAGAGATCTGTTTCTGGTCATCAGGAGTGAAGTCATAAAAACAGATCTTCTGTTGGTTTTCACCATTTTCCTTGATCTTAGGGCTACACCTCAGCTTTAAGATGTTACAAGTGAAACCACAATCAGAGGCTGATTCTTCTTTCTCTTCTTCTTCTGTTAGAAAAACATGTTTGCTATCAGTGTCAATAGTTTTTTCTTCACTCAGGACATCGGGTTCATCTGTGTAAGACTCAGTTAAATCATCTGCTGTATTTGCATCCTCTTTGATTTGGGGCTTTTCCTTTGTTCCGTTCACATCTCGACTTTCAGCAGAATAACAGCCTGCCTCCTCGTCAATGCTGTTAACAGAAAAGTCTCCCACAGAGATGCCATCTGTGTCAGCCAGCGCCTCACCTGCATCGCAACCTTCAGCATCCATGTCCTCTGTCACGTCTGTGTCAATCATCTCCACCGCCTCCTCCGAGTCAGCCGTGGGTCTACTGTCACTGACCCAAAGTGTTTCCAGGGAGTCAGTTTCCTCTGTCAGGGCACTGTCAGTTAATCTCCAGTCCTCATCCATCTTCTGAATCATATCTTCATCTTCCTCTTCCTTTTCCTCCTCTGTGACCTCTCTGTCTTCCAGCCCAAGTGACCCCGTTGGCAAATCTGTTTGTGGCAATTTGAGGTTGTAGGTGTTAAATCGTTCCTCTGTTGGCAATGTGTCCAAAATCACTTTGTTTAGGCCATTCTCTGGCTCGTGCTCCTCATCAGCCTCACCATCTGAGGTTAGCAGGCTGCCATTACTGCATCCTCCCTGGTTGCCATTTAGCTCTGATGTGATTTTAGGTTTTGGGGCTATAGAAGGTTTAGGACCCCTGGTTGCAGACAGAAGGGGGGACAGCTTGGCGTGACGAACAAATCTTGGCTTTGGAGCAACAGAGGGCTTGGTGCAGTCTGAAAGAACAACAGGAAAAGGAAACTGTAAGATTATGTGCTTTAAAATAGATTACAGGTCAGTTGTATTGTTTCACTGTGACCTAAAACTGATTAAAGATTCACAAATGATAAAACTTTCAACAGTGTGTCATATTTAGTTGTGCACATTTTCTTCACAAAATGTGTATATCTTTAAAAGAAACATATGCATTTCCAGCCATGAAGTCGACAGTACAAACCGGTGTTGCTTTGCTGGAATATGTTCAGAAATACACCAGGCTAGCTCCTGTTATAGTTTGATGGTGTAAGATTGTACTAAAATGTGTAAAATTAGTAATGTGTACTTTAATACTCTTCAAGAAAGAATAGAAGGGAATTCCCTGATTCACTTCCTGTGATTCAAGTGAGAGACACCCCTGTCAGGCTGCCTTTACTGCTTTAAGAACAATAGGTTACTTTACATGGGGCAAAGAACAATGCCACTAAATCAACACATGTGCTTCATGTTAAATACATGAACTACATCAATACATCACGCGCTACGATGTAATGATCTTAGTTGCCTATAAAATAGGCCTATAAATCGGCATCTAGAAAACACATAATTTATACTCTGTAGGGATTTAAAGGGCTTGATTAAGTTTTCACACCCCAGGCGAGCTTCATTATTGCTAAAGCGCTCTCTTTATTTTGTATAACCAACGCTACAGTTCCCTCTGAAATCAAGAATCTGCGTAAATGGCATACTTTGATTTGCTTCACATCCTGTTGCTACCGCGGGAGTCATTCATATGAGGAAAGTCAAATAGAGGTAAGATACATGAAAAAACAAACAAACAAAAAACAGTATGTAAGCTACAACGAACAGTAAAACTTTCTCACTTCTTCTTTTCTAAAAAAAAAAACATAAATTAAAAAAAATCCACCATTGAAGTGAAGCAATTAGTAGTTTGAGTAAAATCGTCTCACCTGTGTTCATTTTTGCAAAGCGAGTATGTCCAACATCTCGCCCGAAAAATCAGCCACGACCCAGGATACTAAAAGTGCTAAAAACGGAGCGAAGCTCAAACTCTGTTGGACAGTCCACACAGAGAGTGAGTGTGCCAGCCCAGCTCTGCCTGCCTTCTTCTGGGAGGGAAACGCTGCCCAGCTGATCACTTGTGCGTCCTGGTGCGCGCAGGACGCGACTGGAAACCGCAATAAACCGCACTTCGGGAGAATCCCTCCACAGCAGCAGGTCCACTCAAGGGTTGAAAATGTTACAGTCCGCCTACAAATGAAATTCGGCGATGACTGGGACTTTACTGCAACCCTGACAGCGATTTGGTTAAATGGTGTGATGTGCATGTTTAATGCAGACATCAACCAAATTTAACGCAAGTTCACGAGGCTGACTAAACATGAAAATATCAATTATGGGTGAAAGCCTACTTTAAAAAACAAAGGAATTAAAAGCACAGGACACTTTTGTATAAAATTGGCAGTAATGGTTTATTAATATTTAAAAGATTACAAAATGTCCAAATAAATAAGAATATGTGAGCAAAAGTCCTTTTGGGGTTTATAAATTGTAATGTTTTGTTTGTTTTTTTAACAAAGAATCCACTAATTACTGGATTAAAAACATATACTTTCTGACAGTTTTTATTTCTAGCAAATATAAAGTAGCCAAATGTTAAACGTTATCGCGAGATTATAAAACACAACAAAGTCATGGGTTGCAAGTTATTGTGAAACTGAATAATTGGCTGATCAGTGTCAAATCCAAGTAAGGACTGGATAATAAAGCATTTTTTTAGCAGAGTAAAATATATTTACACATCAGCTCACTTGCATTGATAAGCCAGCTTTGTTTCCCTGCACGCCCATCTGCGCGTCTGATTGCTGTACAACGGGCTCCGTTTTTTTGCACAACAGGAAGCTGCACTCCCGTGTTTCCTGCACAGCCCAACTTCACATCCTTAGCAGCCTGTGGACATCATTTAACCCCTCTGTGCGCATACTGTGACTCACTGATGGTGAAGTAAGGGAAGCTATTTTTACTAATCAATTGTGGTCAGCTGGTGAAGATTTATAACTCTAAAAGTGTGTGTGTGTGGGTGTGTGTGTGTGTGTGTGTGTGCGCGTGTGTGTGTGTGTGTGCGCGTGTGTGTGCGTGTGTGTTACAGCAGCAAACAGCAGGACTAGGGGAGTGGCTCTGTGGGGTATCAGTCAAACATGAGAAAGAAAAAAGAAAAAGGGGGAGTCAAATACTCGAAACCACAAAACTCACAGCATTTTACTGATTTCATATTTTAAAATGTTCCTTATCATACAACACGAGTTAGATTAGATTACATTGCTTTAAGAAAGGCTAATTGAGAGTGAATAATACACTGCATTAAACTGTGTGTTCAAATCTCCCAGTTGTTCACACATTCACTCTTTTACTGCTCCATATGTGGAATAAATGATGTCGGGTTTTTCTAGAGCTTTCCCAGGCAAGCAGATTCTATATGTGCCTGTACAACATAAAATGAATAGCCTCACATTTTATATTCTTCTGCATCACACGTAAAATCAATCCCCTGGCAACATCAGACAATCTTACAGATTAGAAAAAAAAGTCATGTGATAGGCCATCCCAAAAGATGGTTCATCACAGCCCAGCGTAAAATCTGAGATGCCCTAACACAAACTAGGAAACACAAAACTAGATTGATTTCAAACAGTCTCTTAAATCAAAAGCACTGCAAATGTGCTGCTCTCAGTGAGACCGCGAATAATCCTGTCAGTAAGAGAGTGTTGGGCTCATTAAAATACATCATGTGGCTACACCTTTGACTCCGTTTTTGTTAGTGCAATAATTGTGTTTTCATATTGAGTCAATAAAGAGGAGGAAGGTGTGCTCTAGCACCAAACAGTAATGAGAGATCCGCTAAGAAAAACATGTTGATGTTGATGATGAGTGGGTGTTTTCACACACACACACACACACACACACACACACAATAAAATAGGATAAGGCTGGTGATGCTATTGTCAATCTAAAGTACAGACCAAACAATGAGTTGGTTTGTCCCTTAGTGCTTTACAACTTCCCCAGCCTGTTGGCGTCTCGCAGTTTCCCAAAACAGCTGGGCACGGCAGTTTTTGAACAAAAATTATGTAAAGAGGGGAAATAAACTACTGATTGCAGATCATTTAAGCTGTGCATTGATACACAATTGCACTCTGGTGAAGTGGTTCTCAAACCTTTTCATTTAAGTGCCTTCAATAAAAGTTCATGTCACTCAAAGAACAGTGCCTTGGCAAGTTAGGTTTTTGGAAGCTGGCTTTTGATAGAATAGATTTTGGGTTTTAAATTGGATTTGTTTGCAGTAAGAAGAGCATAAGATGTCTCCAAACTTGCCCTTTGAAGTTCTGGGCATGCAGAAGGGTGAAAATGAAAGGAAAAATTTGAATAAAAGAAATATTTCATTGTAAGATAAAGAAGATTATTCAGAATGACGTTATATCAATTTGCAGTTAATCTCTCCCCTAAGGGGACAAGCCAAAAAAAAAAGGCCAAACTCAATATAACAAAGCCACTAGATTCCCTCTTTGCAGGGTTTAAGAGAAGTCTGCCTCCACCACTGGGTGTGTCCATTGTTATACATCCATAATAGTATATATAACAGAAAATAAGGAAAACGCAAAATAGCCCCACTTTATAAACAATGAGTACAAAACCTAATAGAGATTCATGTAATGCTGAATATGCACAATAAAAGGTAATGGATAAGAAAAGCAAATTGTTGACTGTGAACCTCGAGGTTCATCTCCATCTATGTGTCTCCTGTTTGTGTCAGGCAAGGAAAGAGTGCGTTTGCTCCTCTCTGCTGCTCTGAGGTAAAACAATAAGGCTGAGGCTTAAAAAAGGAACTCCATCTTGATCTACTCCTTCCTGTCACTGTTTTCAAGCCTTTCAGTGAAACTAGAACACACAGGGTGTAGTCAACAAACATAAAGGATAATTCCAGTTATTTTCAAACAGGTCCTCATTGTCCTACTTTTTAACATCATTGAGAGGTTACGTGAGAGGAGAATGTCTCTTTCTCTTATTTTAGTTTGGAGGCAGTGCAGAAATTTCATCTAATGACAATTTTTTGGTGTCATTTTTGGATTTAATGCATTTAATGAATTTGTATGAGAATGAACAAATTAAACCCTTTAGAAAAGGTGGTGGTTTGTGGAGGGACAAACTCAAATACAAAGGCAGTGGCTTCTTAGCTAAGTGGTTATTATAATATCCACACTGACTGGATATTACTACAAATAAACAACCTTTATTTTGTACATCCAGTCACTAATACAGAGAAAAATAAAGGCACATGTTCAGTATCCTTGAAAAGGTTTGTTGACGTTTCTGTCTTTGGCAACACTGAATCCAGTAAACTGACAAGGTCCGATAGGATGCAGGAACAAACTTTTGTGTCATGGCGGTCTAATTTTAGTTTCCCTTCACATCATGACAAGGAAGAAAACACAGCTGGAGGGTTGTTTTTGTTCTTCTGTGAGAACTTTCATACAATAGTGTACAAGAAGTAGACAATAGGGATAGTTTTTACAAAGGAAAGCTGTGAAAATAAGTTTGTTGATGCAAATTTTAAAAATGTGCATTTCAATAAAACCACATAATTACCCTGAACTAAACCTCTGTTATGAATATCATGTGTGTGTCCTGTAATAAAATGTAATTGTGTGTTTGTATCCAGAGGGCAAGCTGCTGAACTTTTCAGGTTTGGAAAAACTGTAAGAACTTTGTGAAAGCAAATATATTCGACAGACCTGCAACAAAATGAGGGGAAAAAAAACAGAAGGAACAAAAGTTCAGTGTTTCACATTATATCAGATCCCATCAGGTGATCTGTTGGACTGTCTAGTTGTGTCTACATTAAATGGATACAGACCAGTGCCGGTTAATCTGGAAATCCAACTTGGTTAATGTACAGAAAGAAACAAGGATGTTGTTAACTTTCTGCAGTCAATTGCTACAGACCTCCAAACTTCATGTGGCCTTCAGATTAGCTCAAGAACAGTGTGTAGAGAGCTTCGTGGAATAGGTTTCCATGGCCGAACAGCTGCATCTAAGCCCTACATCACCGAACACAATGCAGAGTGTCGGATGCAGCGGTGTAAAGAACAGACTGTTCTCTGGAGTAATAAATCATACTTCTCTGTCTGGCAATCTGATAGAATGAGTCTGGATTTGATGGTTGCCAGGAGAACTGACTGCACTGTGCCAAGTGTAAAGTTTGGTGGAGGGGGGATTATGGTGTGGAGGGGTGTTTCAGGAGTTGGGCTCCGCCCCTTAGTTCAACTGAAAGTTACTCTTAATGCTTCACCATACCAAGACATTTTGAATAATTTCATGCATCTAACTTTGTGGGAACAATTTGGGTATGATCCTTCCTGTTCCAACATGACTGCACACATGTGCACAAAGCAAGGTCCATAAAGACAGGGATGAGCAGCTTTGGTGTGGAGGAACTTGACTGGCCTTCACAGAGTTCTGACCTCAACCCGGCCTTCATATCACATCTGACCTCACAAATGCGCTTCTGGAAGAATGGTAAAAAATTAAACACACTCCTAAACTTTGTGGAAAGCCTTCACAGAAGAGTTGAAGCTGTTATAGCTGCAAAGGGTGGGCTGACATCATATTAAACCCTATAGACTGAGAGTGGGATGTCACTCAAGTTCATATGTGCGTGGAGGCAGCTGGCTGCAGCCTCATATTTACCACTCAGGTACAGCATCAAAGTCCAAAATGCTCACATAAATGCAAAATGTCTTTAACTTTGAGTGTTTTAATTCAGAAGTTTACTTTAGTTTTGCAAACTGCCATTTGTGCTTAATTAATAATGAAGTGAAATGCAGCAAGAAAGAGTCTGTTTTCCAGAGGTAGCATTAATCTTCTACTGAAGGACACATTGAGATGCAAGCAGCCCCTTAACAGCCCCTGGATCTAACGATCAATACTGCTCATGTGGTTCTGGAGCTAGAAAGAGTGACATCTTTGCTGCCAATAAACATTGCCTCCTTTCTTTACAGCATCTAATTTAGGGAAGGTCACTGACTGTCACAGATCACCATCAAATTCAACTCAGTGGTCTCACTTCAAACACTTGTTTTTCAGCTGCCACATCTAGTTCATGTGTGTCACAAAATCTTCAAATAAAGTCAGATGGCCCCCTTTTATTAAGGTAAATGATGTATGTAGTCCATTGTGTCCTGTAACATGTCTATGTAGCTAGGTTTCTTTTGAAATGCAATGAATCCTACCCTGTATCTCAAGTAGGAGGGGCAATAAGTCCTCAGGGCCAGTGGCAATGCAAACACTAGCTAGCCAGCTAGCATCTAGTGTTATTTGTCTTAAATTGTTATCATCAGTATTTAGTATGAAATGTGTGGTCAGAGTCTGAACAAAAGCTCCACCTGGTTTCACCGTCATTGCTAAAAGCTACATTTATCATGCATAGTCTGTAAAAAAAAAAAGATGGCAATCCAGGACCTGCTCTCCTAATTTAGACTCTGGGGCTAATTTTTCAGGGGATCTGGTCCTGTTAGTGAATATCCAGTCCCCTGTCCAGTTGTTGTTTACATTATGCAGGCAATAGTCAGTGGTTATCTGATGCAATCTGGCAAATACCATCAAGTTTTTGCTGCCCATTTAAGAAATTTAACTGTCCACTTATTTGCAGAGAAGGACATTTTTCCTAATGACCAGCAGGGGTCAAACGCCTCTGTTTGCAAAAAGAAAAACAAAATAAATTGATTAGAAAGTGACTCCTTGCCTCATAAAGGTATGACCTTAACAAAGACCTTTTAGAGCAGGCACACCAAGTGGCTGTCCTTACCCATCTCTTGCTTGTAATATCTGACTTCAAAACATAGAATGGCTGCAGCCAAAATGTTCAGTGAAACTTTACAAACCCCTGGGTGATGGTAGGGTGGCTATGTCCATCTTTAATCTACAGTTAATGACTAAATTGTAGCAAAACTAATGGCAGGACCCAAATTTAAACACAAGAGAGAAACTGATAATTAACAGATGTAACAGACATAAAGCACCATTATACCACTATCAAGCTTTTGAAACTGCAGCAAATAATGACACACACTATATATACCATACATGCCAACACATAACGTCTAAAGCCCATCATTCATATGAATAGCTATACTTGCATCTTAAGGTGGTAAAATAATCCAGTGTTTACCAGCACTTAACAATGTGTACTGAACTGCAGACAACTCATGACAGAGACAGTCATCAAGATTTTTCAACAAAACACATAAAATGCAGAGAAATTTCAATGTGAAATCATACCAATCCCTGAAATCTGTGTGTCAGTGTAGAACATCATAGAAAGAAGCCAGCTGGAAAAACATATGTTTCTGTGGTGTATTTTGTAATGTCTCAAGCAGTTTAAGCTAAAATAGAATTCCATCCTCATATAATAAAATCAGCTTGATTTATGTAAAATTAAAAGAGGGTGAGTCTATGAATATGTTTACTATATTTAATGTATTTTTTACCTTTGTATGGAAAAATAAATAAGTAATAAATTGTTAAAACAATAGTAAATGTGATAATGTAAAAAACATTTGTAGCACTTTTAAAAATAAATTACATTGCAAATGAAACTGCACAACCACAATATGAAGCAGCAGGGCTCTGAAGTGTATTGTAAACACAAATGTCAAATGCTACTTGCAGGACTATTTGCTGCATCTGTTAACTGCAGGTAGAAAGCTTGCCGGGTGCTTTAGAGCAGGCAGAGAATGAGTAGACTGCCAATGAGTCCCTGGTCCCTTTCCTTCCTATTCACTTCTTTTTTCCCCCTTTCACATGAGCAGAATTTATGAGGCCATTAAGGGTGTGCATGCAGTGTCAACAGTGCCCAGCTAATATCTTTATCCACCGTCGTGAGGAGTGGGTGGTGTGTGTGTGTGTCTGTCTGTGTGTGTGTGTGTGTGTGTGTGTGTGTGGGTGGGTGGGTGAGCTGACAGGCGACACACACACTGCCCAGGAGACAAACTACCTCCAAGCTCACAGCTCAGCTCAACCCAAAAGTACAGTATACACTTGATGCATTTAACACTCCTCAGCATCTCAGACGCATTAGTTTGCTTCCGGAAGGCAGCAACGTAAATAATGAATTCAGCACAAACCTTTTCTTACTTTTAATGGAGGAAAGTGAAATCTGCTCAAAAGCCCAGAGAATTAGGATCATTGCAAGCGTGAACACATAAACACAGAGAAACATTAAGACATCAGTTTTACTGTAGACTCAGATCAGGTTTTGTCATTTAAAAATAAGTATAGCATTATATTACTTAATAATGTATAACAACATTTTAAAAAATGCCCGTTTGAATGTAGCAACAAACCCAGCCGTGGTGTAATCTGGGAGTTCCTTTTGGAGACTGTGGCTGTCAGCTTCTCACAGACTGGTTCTGCTGAGGAAGTGTGTCACAAATATTTTTATTAATTTAGAAAAAAAGGCATTTCCAACTAGGCACTGTTTTGCAAAATATTAATCAAGGAGGACTATTATTAGCTGCAGATTAATACAGGCTGATTTGGTGTGTCTGGGATAGTCACAGTGATTAACTGAAAACACTTCACAACTTCACAATGGTTAAACATTTTTTCAGTTTTCTGCACCCTTATACTACTCATACACACTATATTTATAGTC
>VUQK01038342.1:41101-51631 GCA_015106715.1 Bujurquina vittata | reverse complement strand
GGTATCTAAGGAAAATTTGATCAAACTCCTTGGAGTAGTTTTTTTTTTTTTTTAACTTTATTAATCCCTTTGGGAGGGTTCAGTCAGGGAAATTACAGTTACAATTACAATTGTAGCTGAATCAGCCGTGTGGCCGATCTGAGGTTTTCCATTTCAAATAAACTGTTCTCCATACTGTACATTATGTATGATGCTTGTGGATTTATGTACTGCATCAATCATTATGCTGTTGATTAGAAAACTATAAAATCTGTTTTGATGCATCACAGGTACACTGACATCACAATTCTGGGCTATTTGCTATAGCACGAGCAGATGTAACAGAACACAAAGACTTTATGAACACATTCCATCAGACACCATCCTAGTAAATGAAACACCATATGGCTGTGTCAATATCTTCTCTGTGCACACATTCAGATTTTTTTGAACCTATAATTTTAAAAAGGTTTTCCTGTACAGCACACATACTAAAAAAAGGGTGGTTCTCTGATTTTGCACAACAAAAACTACCGTCAACCTTTTTTTCCTTTCAGTATGTTTATAAAATATAAAACAAACCGGCTTTTGATGCATTTATGGACACAAATTTAAATGTCCAGTTATTTGGCTTTATTTACTTCAGACTTATTAAAGGAGCATTCTTTCAAAAGGAGCATTTTGACTGGTTAATGTAATCATAAAACTGTGCTGACAAAGTTACTGTTCTGAATAATCAAACATTAGTTGCATGTTTGATTTATTACAGCTCTTGCCTGAGAGTCCAGTCCCACAGTGCTGTAGATGTGGTCAATAACAGGCTGAATGAGTCTGGTTTATCTCTGTGACTGCAATACTATTCTGCCCATTGCCCACTGATAAGGTGGCCCACAGACCTCATATCAGATCACAACCGAGAAATGCCCAGATTGCTATCAGATTAAACATTTGAACAGTCTTGTGTTACCAAGATATGATCACACAGGATCCTTTTAGTGCGTGTTTTTAAACCAGCATGAAAGAGGATGAAAGGTATATAATGGTATGTAGCCAGTCTCTGAAACAAAAAGTTAGATCGACGTTAGAATCGGATTAAAAGCATCAGATCTGATTTTTAATCAGCAGCAGCATCTTGTTTTGTGCAGCAGCTCCAGCAGTGCAGTCGTTTTAGTCCAACATGCTTCTGAAAAGGAACACCTGCATGTTGGCTTTTCTCTTGTATTCGTTGACCTTCTGGTGCCAGCCGACCAATGCGGGCTCCAGCTTCCTCAGCCCGTCACAGAAACCTGAGGTGAGTCTTAAATTCTATCCATCCTCTTCCACTTATCCTTTTCAAGGTCGGGGGGGGGGGTCTATCCAAGCTAGCATGGGGGCACACCCTATGATAGAGACACGGAGAGACAGACAACCATTCACACCTACGGGCAATTTAGAGTGACCAATAAACCTAACCCCAGTAACTGCATGTCTTTGGACTGTGGGAGGAGGACCAGTGACATCATTCTACACCATACTTTATCCATGACCTTTGAATTAGGGAGGTTTTCTTATGTTAATTAAATCTAGGGTGAAAATTAAATCATTACAATAATGAGGTGACGTTTTCTATCACAGAACAAGGTGAAGTCCTCCAGAATTGGTCGCCAAGCCATGGAGGAGCCAAATCAACCCACTGAGGACATAACCATCACAGTAAGCATGTGTGTGTGTGTGTGTGTGTGTGTGTTTGGGGGGGGGTTACAGCTCACAACCTAGCAATCAGTCCTGCCGCTTTATGCTCTTTTTCTCCTCTGACCAGTTAAGCGCACCCTTTGACATTGGCATCACCTTGAGAGCAGATGATCTGGAGGACTACAGTGCAGAACTGCAGGAGGTTGTGCTGCGTCTCCTGGCAAACACAGAGATGGCAGGTTTGCCTCTTTTTTTCTAGTTTGTACATAAAAAAAAAATGTTTCCTTTAAATATTGCAAATATTTTTATTTTTTTTCCAGAGACACCATCTCCTCACTGAAGATCTGAGAATCTCAGTGCCTCGCATAATCAGCTTCAGTAGTGAGTGACCTGTAAAATGAAAATGTAGAAGTGGCCGCTGCAAATGGTTGTATTCTTAAACACTGTACCTCAGACACTAAATAAAAGATGAATGAATGATGCCTAAAACATTCAAGTGTTTACCATGTGATCCTGTGAGTAAAATGTAACACATCCATCAACCAAACACCATTTTCTGGAACGTTCAGCCTCGTCAGTGTTCAGCATGATGGAATTGGTTCAGCTGTCATGAATTTCATTGTTTAGCTGTAGGAAAAATGTCTCCCAAAAGTTTAACTCACACTCTGACATTTTAAATTCATTATTAAAACTCCCGTCAGCAGAGAAATATAGTCTAATGTTATTCGGCATTAAAATAATACCCAGTATACACCGGTATAACATACTGTACCGTCTGCATTTTCATAGACCCGGATTAAATTTACACATTGAAGCATCAATCAACCGCTCTTATTTTTAATGAATCTTTAAACCAGAACGTCAGTGATGCAACAGCTAGTCTGGCTCACAATTCACAGGTTATTGTAATGTGTGAAGTATGGAAATAAGTCAAACTTTCCTGGTATTAATTGACTGTATTGCAAAAACTAATCATGGAAATCCTATAAACATGAAAATCACAAACAGTCATCCATCCATCTCCTGATGCTCATCAAGGGCCGGGCCACCTGCAGGGGTAGCAGCCTAAGCAGAGAAGCCCAGACCTCGCTTTCCCCAGCCACCTCCTCTAGGTCATCTCGGGGGTACACCAAGGTGCTCCCAGGCCAGCTGAGACGCATAATCTCTCCAGCAAGTCCTGGCCCTACCCCCTAGGGGCCTCCTCGCAGTAGGACAAGTCTGGGACACCTCATCTACAAGGCGGTGTCCTAATCAGATGCCCGAACCACCTCCGCTGGCTCCTTTCAGTGAGGAAAAGTAACAGCTCTATTCTGTTCACCGCCAAGTGGAAGTGTTTCAGTTCAGGAGTAATGATGACATGGTCAGTAGTAATCATGGCAATGAAAAGCATGAAAAAATGCACACACTTCAGCATGTAGCAATGACTTCATTAATTCATTAATGACCAGTAGGAGGAGGAGCAATTCTTGTCAACAGTGGATGGATGATGCTCGCCATCACAGTAAGTCATAAACTTTCCTGGTATTAATTGATTGTATTGCTTTGGTTGTAGGAGCTAAAAATAAAAAAAAAGTGGGAATGGGTGTTTAGGATGCCCACACTTGAGTGAGGATTTAACTGTTTCCTTTAGAGCTGTAATTAAAAGTCTAAAAATCTTACATAAACGAAATTAACAAGTCAACAAAAAAGGCTGAAGAACATTCTGTCCAAATCTCAATAACTGGGTCACACGATTCCACCTGCCACTCTGATCCTTGCATCTTTCTTCTGATTGACAAAGACGTGCAAATATGTAACTAGTCTGCTCCAAACAAGGTTTTTAAAGGCTCTATAATAAAATGTACTAGGAAACTGACACAATGCAACACAATCTGTTCAACCTCGATATACAGGACAGATCAACTTGTCTTCTCTGATAATACACTAACCTTTAACACACATAATGGTCCTCAAAATAAAAAAAGCCCTCTGACAAATGTGCGTGGGCTGATGGACCGCTCTCACAGAATCGGCTTTGTTCACTGCACGTTTGCTCTGCTGCAAAACATGATGCTTTACTGTCTGCGTGCAGTCTTCTATCAGCATCCGTGTTTGCACTGATGACTAATTCAATAACACGTGTCTCAGAGATTAAAGAAGCACTATTTAAGACTTTTAATGCATTTCCACTGCATCACAGCAAAGCTGACTACACATCAGTCACATGAGAAACATGTCCAGACAAATCAACATACGAGCAATGTAAAACTACAGAAACATAGCAAAAACAATTAGAAACTGATTAGAAATTAATTTGTAATAACAATGGCATAAAAATATATTCAGATAAACAATTATACATTTGCATCTGTCAGACAAGAGATTTTAACGTCAGTCAGTTCTTCTCTCTTTTTCATCTTTCAAGTTGTTTTAAAAAGAGATTTCTTCTCCACACGTCTAAATCCGTACATGGAGGACTGACAAATATAAAACAAAAAACAGGAAACACCTGTGCTGCAAAACAGTGCAACTCGATTCTATCTTTTCTTTCTTATTAGTTTGCAGCATTTTCCCTGAAGATCATATACCATACAGCTGTTTGGTGTTGTTCCGGACAGTATCGAGGACAGTGACCATGTCTTCCCCCTTCAGCAGGCTCAGCTCCCGCAGAGTATGGATGCCCATTCCGGGATGGGAAAATTGGCAGACATTTCTACCCACCTGTGAAACAGTATGATATTCAGTACCTCAAAATATAACGGAGACATTCAAACACTGATAGTTTTAGACTCAAGAGAAATAGCAATGTCAGTTTCTGATTCCACTGTCGCCATCATTCTTTTCTTTTTCTTCCAGATCAACAAGAGGCATTAAAATTAAAACCTAAAAAAAAGATTTCATCCATCCATCCATCCATTTTCTTCCGCTTATCCGGGGCCCGGTTGCGGGGGCAGGAGCCTAAGCAGAGAAGCCCAGACCTCCCTCTCCCCAGCCACCTCCACCAGCTCGTCAGGAGGGCCCTGGCGTTACCAGGCCAGCCGAGAGATATAATCTCTCCAGCGTGTCCTGGGTCTACCCCGTGGCCTCCTCCCAGTGGAGGAACATTAAACATTAAAATTTGAAAACATTATCTAGTGAAATTTTAAATATTTTTATATATGTGATAATTATGAACTCCAGTTCTGTATTGACTGATGAAAGAGCAGCTATGTGATTAGCGCCACAGTCAGCTCCCACTGAACATTGTTGTTAGTCCACCCCTGGCAACTTCATTAGGCACACTCGTTCAACTGCTCACTAACACGAATTAACTAATCAGCCCATTACATGGCAGCACCTTAATGCATTTAAGTATGTAAGGTGACCTGCTGGAGTTCAAACTGAGCATCAGAATGAGGAGGAAAGGTGATTTAAGCGATATTGAATGTGTCACAGTTGTTGGTTCAGACAGACTGGTCTGAATATTTTAGAAAGATAAGAACATTTTAATGATCCCATGATGGGGAAATTTGTATATTACAGCAGATCAAGTACAGAGAAGGATGAAATAAAATAAAATAGAAAACACTATATACATAAAATATATATCAATACACATATACACACATATACAGATACACATCTAGCTGGTTCAATGACACATTTCTAATGCTTTGCAATTGACAATTTAAGAGCTTTTAAAAAGAATCCCCTCTTTCATTAATGGCATAAGATGTGTGTTTTTGGAATCTATACATACCTGTCTTGGCACAAAATATGGTGCATCTGTTTCCAACACAATGCGATTCAGAGGGATCCGGGAAACAGCATTTCGAACCTCAGTGGCCCTGGAGTAGGTGATGAGGGCTGTGAAGCCCACATACATGTTGGGGAATTCTGCCAGGAAGGGCTCGATCACTGGATAACTGTTTGTAAAACAGTGCCTGGAAACCACAAAGTAATTAATAAATAAATCTCTGATTAAATGCACAAAAGTCTTCAGACTTTAAAGGTTTTTAGAGTTTACAAGTAATCAGGATTTTAGTCCTAATTGATGTGAAAATTAGCAGAATGATGCTAATGTGGTGCACTAAATTATTCAAAATCACTTAATGTTGTAATTCTGTTCTTTTTCACCACCATTATAAAATGAAAACTATTATAAGAAAGTGCAACCACTGATATTATCTCTTTAAACTTTAACATTTTATTGTCTAAAACGAACAATTAATTTTAAGAGGAAGAAATGAGAAAACAAAGATTTAAAGGGTTTTAGTCCACACAAACACACCTGTGAATTTTGTAGTCCCTGGGAACACATTTCTTCATGATTGTCAGCAGGTCATCATCTGCATCCCGGCAGTGGATCACCAGAGGTTTCTGCATGGCCACAGCCAAACGCAGCTGACGCTCAAACACCTTCACAGAGAGGCAAGACAAGGACCACAACATTCTTATTATCAAGACCTACACTGCTGAAGAAAAACTGAGTGTTAATCAAATGTATTTCAAATTAGAGCTTACCTCTTTCTGCCTTGAGGTGTCAGTGGAGTTTTTGTGGGAGTAGTCCAGCCCCATCTCACCAAAGGCCACAGCCTTTGGATGCCTCATCGCCATCAGTATATTGCTCTCCTGAATACTTGAGTAGTTTTTGGCAAAATGCGGGTGGCACCCAAATGCACCCCATACCATGTCTTCAGCTAGCAAACCTTCCCACAGGGCCTCCTTCATCATGATACCTGGGTTGCAGAAGTCTGTAATACAGCCTCGAAACTCTGCGGTAAAGCTGCTCTGATACAGCTTTCGAAAGCTGCTGAATGTCCCGCAGAAGCCAAGTTTTCCATAGAGCATGTCTAGATGGCAGTGAGTGTCTATAAAGCCAGCCTCACTGTTCCAGTATGGGTAGCTGGTCCACAAAGGTTCCGCCCCCAAGGACAATCTCCTAGGAGTCCAACGAGGTAAGGAGTAGATGGGGGAACGCATGGAGGACGCGCCATCTGACTGCCTGCGTGAGGTTGTGGAGTCGAAGAAAGGCTTTGATGCTCCTCTGTTTGAGTGCCGTGGCAGAGCAAAGGGATCTGATAATCGCCCCCTAATGTTGGGTGAGCAAATATTGTCAGCCTCAAGTGGAGGTGTATTTAGAAAGCTTGTGTGTGATGAGTGGGGCTGCTTGAATGAGACGAAAACATTCCTTTGTGCTGGTGGAAAAAGCCCCTCCATGTCTTTAGCACCTTCCTGGAGGGACCCAGTGGTTTCATTAGAGGGTAAAAAAGTAGAAGTGGAAGTTGTACTTTCCTCCGTATTGACTAAAGTGTGATGGTCAGTTGTGAAACAAGACAAAGAGTCTGGAATATACTCCAGCGGAGGGGGCAAGGAATCATGGTCTTTGGCTTCCACTTTGTCTTTTGGAGAAAATGCCTTGTCTTGGAATGCTGGCTCCAGAGAAGCAGAGTCCTGACCAACATAGATCCTGGACAAATCCTCTCGTTCAACCACAAAGCTCTGAAAACCAAAATCTGTATTCAGTGTGATAATTTCATGGCTGATACATCTCAAACCCCTTCTGAACAAATACTGAAGCAGCCTTAGAATAAAAAAAATTAAAAAAGAGAAAACAACTTGTAACTAAAACATTTTAATTGTATAAATGCAAATGAGAAAATGCTATATTACTTACCCTTCCATCTGTCTTTGACTGTGACACATCACCTTTGACGTCTGTGTCTTTCAGCACCTGATGACCTTTGCTGGTGCTTGTGTCCTCAGGTATACTGTCACACTGGGTCCAGGAGCTGTTAGTATCCACAATGGTTCTGTCAAGGTGCACTGGACTGGGAAGTTCAGTCTGCACAGGTGAATACTGGCTTTTTTTGTCAATTATTAGGATATTAGCAGAGCTGCAACTTGTTTCTGTGTTTCCAAAGGCTGCCATCAACGCCTTTCTGCAGATAGCCTTCGATCCCTCCTCAGGTGTCCTCTCTTTCTTTTTCAAAATGAACGAGTGTGATGGACTTGGTGAAGCTTGCTGGCTGTGTCTGGATTCCAGCTGTATAGCGGAGCTGTTCATAGGTTTTTCCTGTGCCAAATTAAGCAGGAATTGATAATGTACATGCTGGAAAACAACTTGTGCTCAAGCTTGATTAAAAATATATTAGATCAAACATTATATCCCAATGGTAAAGATTTACCTTAGTGGTTTTTAATGTTTCACTGTTCTGGTAAAGCTTCTTTGGCTTAAATTTGCCTAACAAGGGCAGATTTTCACAGAGCACCTCCGATTTTCTCTTGGGAGTATCCAGACTCAGTGATCCAAACTTCTCAGATCCTGGTGAATTACTACAGGGAAATATTTTTGAATCTTCCTTTTGCATTATATTCCGGCAAGGCGATGTGACTGAGCCATTATCTTCACCCCGACTATCTGCTGGTGAAGTGGCTGCAGTTCGGAGCCAGCTGAAGGCCACCTTCTTTCTGCTGCTATCCATGTCCAAGATCCTAATTCAAAACACAGAAAAGGAATCAACAGATTGGGATGAGCTTTTAGATTTGAATGAACATGGACTGGCTCTCATGCAATCAGGAATTCATAACTCATAATTCATTAACTCTTCCTGAATCATCGTATTATTTTGCCGTTTGAACCCTAACTCTGAGTGGTAACATGCACCACTAATCTGACAGTGCTCTAACGGGGTGTGAGTCCTTGCCTTAAAGACTGAGATCATCTAAATCCTAACCTCAGCCTACATTATATCAGCTTTTACTTTCCTTACACAAATCAACACATCAACCCCAATGCTGTAGTCAAAGTAACAAATAGATACCTAAATACACATTTATGAAGAAACAGCTTAGAAATCGCTTGTGGCCGCTCTGGCTGCACCTGGAGGTGATCAAATGATTAAAGGGGTTAAAGTAAAACACAACTTTAATGAGCTAGATATATATAAAGCCGTTTAGTGAGTGTTATTGTAAAGTTGTGAGGCGTAATTAACCTTGTGAGAGGACCTCGATAGAAAAAGCGCCTTGATGGGGCGGGGGGGTGAAAGTTTGTGGATAAATTAGTGTTAGCTAACACCGTGATTACAAAGGAAAAAAATCCTGTTCGATATTCCCTGCAAACAGTATTAATTTGTTCAACTCAGAATGATTTATTTACAACCCAACTGGTTATATCAAGCTCAGTATGATCACTTTACACCTAATAAACATGTATATAGCTAAGCTGTTGCACTGGAGGGCTAATTTTAACAAGCCTGCCTGATGCTGACGAGTTCTTACCTTGTCGGTCTCCGCGGTGGAAATGGCAGAAGTCAATTAAAGAGTCAAGCGTCAGCTTCAACGGCTCCGAAAGAAATTGGTGTCTGAACAAAAACGCCCAAGCGTTCAACTGACGTTTTAATGGATCATGTTGAAACCTGCGAAGTTTGTTTTAGAATCAGCCGCTAGGTGGCGGTAACGTTCTTCGCAAGTAGAGCACATGTGGGAGTGTTTAGTTCCCGCGTGCCCAGCGAGGAATCTCGCGAGATTTAAACAAAATGTTGCACAAGTCTAATTCGTACGTTTTACGTTTATGCTACAGAAACCGCTCTGTATTAAAATGTTCAGCTTCTTCAGGACAATACTGCTACTACTTTTCTGGTTCATAACTTTTATGGTTTTTGAAATATTCAGCTTTTTATGAATTTTTGGCCCCATTGAAAATGAATGGGGAATTCTTCAAATCTTCAAATTAATTCAGCTTTCAGCTTAAGTAACTTCAGCATACCTTCAGCTAGAGACACCATTCAAGCTTTAAAATGAAGCCATGGTTTTCGGCTATTCAGGTGTCACTCGGTGTGTTGATATCTTTTATCATAAAAGTAAACCATAAAAGTTTTATGGTTTATGAACAGGGACAGTTTACGTTTAAGGACATTTTCAGATTTTCTATAGTGCGCATTCCAAACCTCAGACTGTACGGCTTCAAATTTTTCAGCTGAAAAATTTCTCTCTAAATTGCCGCTGTGTCCACAGCATTCACTCTCCAGCCATCATTTCACCATCAAAACGTAGAGCCGGTTCTCTACTTTCAAACAATGTGTCTCAACTCTGACAAATGTAAACTTTTCAAACTGTAAAGGTTCAAACAGAGACAGTACCCTCCTCCTCTCCATCCGCCGCTATAGTAATTTTCGAGAGAGGATTTTCTCAGAACCCAAAACATGCCCCGTTTTGAAACTGCTCCAGTGACTTCATTTGTGAACACAGGAAAATAAAAATGACACCACTGTTTAGAGCCGGTCCTTGTGACACTCACAGTTCAAAAATTATTTTGATAGGAGCTACGGATTTTGATTTAGAAGCATTTGTTTGACAGGTGCGCCGAGGAAAATTTAACAGGGCTCTGCCAGAGTGACTGCATTTTCAGTTGGCAGATCAAAGCGTGTAGGGGCATTCTGATTGGCTGATGATACTTCAAAGTGATTTGTGGAGCATGTAAGTGGTTCAAAGCATTTTTTGGAATTTCAGCATTTCTTAGCATTTCAGCTGCAAGCATTCAAAGTAGCATTTTCTTCAGGAAATGCTTTTTCTAGTTTCTCTATATTCACCTTCCAAACAGCCAGACTTTCTTATTTACTTTAAATAATTATTTAAAGTGGTCTTAATCAGTTGTTCTCCAGGTTTTCTGAAGATCTTTCATAGTTTTCTTTGGACATTGGTTGCAGTTTGACTCATTTTCAGTCCAGTCCTTGTACCAGACCATTTTCAAGTAAAATTCAAGTGAAGCCAGTTTCTTTATTGTCAGTACCACATATCTTTCAGATGACCCCCCCCCCCCTCTTTGGGGAACAGATTAATTTATGTCTATGGAAACTTTTTTTTGCCACTGGGGGGGGGGGGGGGGGCCCACCCTACAACCGCGATTCACGTTCTATTTCC
>VUQK01038342.1:0-26478 GCA_015106715.1 Bujurquina vittata | reverse complement strand
AATGATAAAGAGCAAACGCCATGGCTAAAGTGAGTATAGAAACAAGACACAAGGTGGTGAGCCTGCGCCAGCAAGGTCTCTCACAGGCAGAAATTGCGCGGCAGACAGGTGTTTCCAAACGGGCTGTCCAAGCTCTCCTGCAGAAACACAAAAAAACGGGTACGGTTGAAGATCAGAAACGCAGCGGCCGGCCGAGGAAACTGAGTAAAGCGGACGAAAGACTCATTAAGCTGACTTTCCTGGAGAATCGGACGATGTCCAGCAGCGCCATCACCTCAGAGCTGGCGGTGACCAGCGGCACCCTGGTGGACCCATCTACAGTCCGGAGATGTTTGGCCAGAAGTGGTCTTAATGGAAGGCGAGGGAGCAAAAAGCAAGTCCAGATGTGCGAAACGGGCGAAGACAAGACACTCTCAAGTGAACAGAAACATGGGAACTGGGATGTGAACAAACTGAAGCAGGAGGTGGAGGAGGAGGAGGAGGAGGAGAAGAGGGAGCAGGAGGAACAAGGAGAGCAGGAGAAGCAGTGTGAACAGGAGACGCAGGGGGGGCAAAAAGTGAGGACTGGAGATTCAGGAGATGAGATATCTTACTCTAACTCTGAGTGTGGAGACGCCCACAGCGAGGAGAGTCTTTAGGAGAGCATGCTGGAGATTCCTTGTAGATTTGGGACTTCATTTCTGCAGCTGCTGTTGGGGTTTTGTTCTGAATGAGATTTCTTTACAGCTACATCATGCGGGAGGGTTAAAATAATTTACTTTTCAAGTTATGTATTTAATTCTTTTGGACTGATTACTGTTTTATTCGTTTATTTCTAGTCCGTTTGTTAGTGTTGGTTTCCCTTTGTGTGTCTGCATTGTTGTGATCAGCCATCGTATCAGAGCCGCTTTGTTTTTTGTCCACTTTGGTCACTTTTAGGCACTTTGTGTGTCATGTCACTTTATGTTATCTTGGCCTAAAAAAAAAATCAAGATCTTTAATTTTATGTTCCAAAAAATTAATATTTGACTTTTTTTGTAAATTGTTTTTTTCACATTTTTGGGGGTAAAATAAAACTTACCTGTGCCCATTATGCTGCATAAGATTAAAAATGTATATATGATGCATGTCCTCAAGTGATTTCACTTGAGTCTGCATGGGATGGGCAGAATAATGTAAGTTTTAAAATAAAAATCAGAAAGCTAGAGAGGTGTGAGCTTGGTAGGTAAATTCTTATAATAACCAGCTGATTGGGGATATAAGCTTGAGGCTGCATTAGTTGCTATAACCAGGATGTTTGTAAAGGATTATTTTTTTTAAGCACAAACAGTTGCTACACACTTACCAGTGATTTTATTAAGTATACCTTGCGAGCACCTTTTGCTATAATTCATCATGGCATAGATTCAACAAGGTGCTGGAAACATTCCTCAGAGATTTTGGTCCATATTATGCAGATTTGTCAGCTGCACATCCACCCTGTTCCACCACATGCCGAAGGTGCTCACCGAGTTGAGATTTGGTGACTGTGGGGGGCCACAACGTGAGTACAGGAAACTCACTGCCAGTTTGAGATGATCTGAGCTTTGTGACATGGAGTGTTCTGCTGGAAGCAGCTGTCAGAAGATGGGTCATGAAGGGATAAACACAGACAGCAACAGTACTCAGGCAGGCTGTGGTGTTTAAACAATGCTCAGTTGCTACTAAGGAGCCCAAAGTGTGCCAAGAAAATATCCATCCATCCATTCACTTCTACTTATCCTGTTTAACCATGCCACATTCAAAGTCACTTAAATCACCCTTTTAGCCCAGTCTGACATTCAATTTAAACTTTAGCAGATCGTCTTGGCTGTGTGTACATGCCCAAAGGCACTGAGTTGCTACCATGAGATTGGCTGATTATATATTTGTGTTAACAAGCACTTAACAAGTAACTAATACAGGGACCCATTAGTGTATCTTCTAGTTTTCCCTTTTTTTTTCTTTTATAATATAAAAGGTTCAGAAAAAACTTTAATCAAAACAAACAAGCAGGCAGCTGTTGTCCATTTGGATGTCTGTTTATTTAACTAGAAGTAAAATTAATTATACTCATCTTGGAAGAAAGATCAAAATTTTTATTTTAATTTAACAAATGTTGTTAATAACATAAGGAACAGGAGGAAGTATGCCATATCAATGCCTTACACAAGCAGTATTTAAATATAAATGGTGTGACGGGAAAAAGTAATTACAAGTTCTTATAATCAGCTGTTTGCATAATTTATCCAACACAAATCTATTAGTAACTGCAGCTTCTTAATGGTGAGAATTTTCTACATTTATGTGAGGTTTTTTTTATGGACCACAAATTTGGGACAATCAATAATATCACCCTTGTTTTTGGAAGGATGAGATGAGTACACATTTTTACCCCCAAAAAATAATACTTAAAGACTACTTAAAAATATGGTCTATAGTTTATTTTGACGCTGCAAATATGTTTTGGTGAGTAGAACCTTAAGTAAAGCACTACTTTAACAGAAACTGGCCACAGACAACAACAACAAAAAAAGACACCTTACCAACTGCTTTATAATGGAAGAAACAGAGAGACAAAACAGCCACTATAGCCACAAAACAAGTTGACTAATATGGGGGAAAAAAACAGTATAGTAAATATTTATTTGTGTTCTGTGGTGTAGTGATGTAACATTTGCCTAACAAGCCTCCCCTCCTGGGAGGAGACAAATCCCTTGGAGGCTGCATCAGGAAGGGCATCTGGCATAAAAATCTGCCAAATCAAATACACAGCGCTTCCTGTTGTGATGGCCCCTTGTGAATAAGGGAGCAGACAAAAGTTGTTTTGTTTTTTATTTTTCTACGGCTCACAGTATGATTTACTCATAATAGTAAAGCTCTCCCAGCTCTCCCTATTTATGAAGGATGGTAAATCGTGGTCCCGTTTACATTTTTCTTCCAACAAGGTTTTTATAAGAATGAATGAAACGATGTTTTACATAGAAAAACATCCATGAATAAATCACACAGTGAGAAATATAAGTCTTGTAATTCTTGTATAAAATTATCATCTGGTCCCTATCAGGTCTTTAACTCAGATGAACAGCATATGACATATTACACCGTCATTATCTGTTTAACAAAAGTTGAACCAAAATGCAGAAGCAGCATGTGACAAAACTATCTGTACCCCCTTATCAAAACTTGTAGAAGCACCTTTAGCAGCAACTACTTAGTAATTATTGTCTATATGATTTTATCTGTCTCTCCCATTGTTGCGGAGGAATTTTCCCTGACTCTTCTTTACAACCTTGCTTCAGTACAGAGAAGTTTATGGTGGCAGCAAACAATCCCAAACTACTGCCTCTTGGTAGTAGAATCTTCAGGTGGCACAAATCCCCTGGACGCACAAGTTCTTCAACACATAATTACCAGGTCTCAGTAGATCTTAATAGGGTCTATTTGAGCCTTGAGTGACTTGCAAATGGCTAGGTGACAACCAGGAATAAAAAAAAATGCTAAAATCATAATAAATATAAACCACTGTGAATAATGTAACTTTGTGCGATTGGCATTATTATGACCAGAACTAAGTCATCTGGGATGTTTATTAGATGCACCTACAGTATGCTAGGTCACATTGTTCTTGACTTACCACATTTTCAAGATGTTCAGAAAACTTGACTTCTGACCTTAACTTTTAGCTCAAGGTCACAGAGATTTGAACTTCACATTTTTTAGTAGATGCATCTATGGTGTAAATTTGAACATCCGAGGTGACGTCATTTCAGTTATTGCTTTCATAAGATTTTCAGAAAAATTTCTTTGACCTCTGACCTTGACCTAATTATGGCATTAATTTAAACAGGTGATGTAGGGGGTGATGTAAATCTGGTATGAATCGGTCTCATTGTTTTGCTGTAATTTTGTTAATATCAAACTGACAAATATACCAAAAGCAGTACCCTCAGTTAACATGCAACATTTTACTGTAACTGAGGCTTGTAGCGTGTGAGATGTAGCCCCAGGGTTGGCAGCAGACCATATAAAGCCGATGGCCAACCAACTTTGAACAAACTATGCATAATTACAACCATACATGCATAGCACACTCAGAGAAATGTGGTCACAGTCATAAAAGGGCAAAAATATCTCTTCGATTACAAAAACAAAGCAGGAAACAAATGGGAGAGGCGTTTTCTCTAGCTATGGCTCCATGAACTCACCACACTAGGAAAGTTGACAGAGAGAGAAATGAGTCCTCAACACATTTACATTCCATTAGTTTTGCAATTTTCAAGTAAGGTCGTGTTTTGGTACTTCCCAAAGTCTGATCTGCTTCAAACCATCCGCTCTGTGTCTTCCTCCACGATTACCACAATTGCTGCAGAAGCACTAAACTACTAAAAATGGAATAATTAAATTGAGCTTGGACTGCGATGAGTTAAGTAATTAAAAACTTATAAATTCATATCAGTGATTAAGTTTTTCATTACTAGATTCTATGAATCAGTGTAACTTATTGCTGAAGTGTAGAATTCAGTTGAGGGGGTATGGTGATGGGCAGCAGCTACTGCTTCTCTAAGATCACTGCTAATGTTTTTCTGCACATTGTGTTAATGCACACCTGGATGCTCCACACCAGCAAAATGCCAAAACTTTTGTTTTTATAGATCAGTTAATGAAATGCATTTGATTAGCAGCACCTGACTGCTACTTACCTTCTTAATTCCTTTTGAAGCAGTAAGGGTGTACTAAGTTTTTCCACACACTGTTTCTGCATTTTGGCTCAATTCTTGTGAAATAATGACAGAATAATGTCACGTGTTGTTGTTCTTCTGAACTTGTATTTAAATCATTTTAAGACCCAACGATTTTCTATTTTTTTTTTTTTTAATGTCCTGATGTGTAAAACTTTTTCTCTCTACCATGACTGTGTCACGTAGCACGTGTGAAACCCTGTGAAGTTCTTTACCATAAATGCTCCTGACTGGTCCCCATGCTCGAGGCCACAGTGGCTGACGTTTCTCCACTCCCACACAGAGATTAGATTCTCACACGTGCTGCAGAGTATCAATGATCCTCCAGCTGAGTGCATCTGCATGAGCCATAAAATCACACCGCAAAGAAGTCGTATGTTGGTTTGTGACTTCCAGCTCACTTCCAAAACCTCTCACCTGACACTCTCCCTTTCACAGATGTTTTCCATAGACAAACAGACAAGAGTCACTACTTGGAACCTGCTTCTTTATTTGAATCTGTGGTACAATGAATGGCATGGTGGAACAAGCAAAGGTATTTGCAGATGATTTCTTGAGTGAAGCATCCAGGTTATAGTTTTATATGTGAATGATAATCTGACTGCATGGCGTACACCAAATGATATGACAAAATATCATCAAAAGATGAGAAACAGAGTCATTTAGATTTCCACGTTGCTCTCGCTCCGAAGACGTCTCCTGGATGAAGCTAAGTCATTTGACATGAAACATGACAATTATGAGAAAAAGCTTAAAAAATAAATACTCTGAGGAAGCTCACATTTTCAGATTTTTGAGGAAATAGCAATAATAAGATCTGTGATTTAATTACATCTAGATAAACTATTAAATAACAAAAGGTATTTCCTCACCAAGTATACGACTCTGTACACTTATACATCATGTTTTGGCAGTAAAAATAAGAAATTTGATATTGTAAGTTGCTCCCCTTTGGAGGAATAGATAATTTTTGGAAAAAGGCTTAATCGTTTTAATGCTGAGAGTAAGACGACATGTCTGTTAGAAGAAAGCCCACAACCAGCTGCTGGTTAGATTAGCAGGAAGCCTGAAACTTAGTGGAAACAACTCATCTGTATCAGTTCAAAAGCAACTGAAACTGTCTGCCAACACCTTGTTTCTATAAAATGTAAATTATAAGTAGTAATATTAAGAGTCTTCATCCTATTCTCCACTGATAACACATAAGCAGTCAAATCACACACCATTCTTCTTGCTTTTCTGTTTTTGAGTTAAATTTGTGAGACACACTAGCAGTTTCCCCATTTTCTTCAGTTAAACTAACCAGGTGTTGGTTTTTACTTAAAGTGGCAACAAACTTTGCATTTTGCACAATGGAGTGATTTACACATTCATCTAACAAGCAAAAGATCTCTGGTTTGATCCCAGGATGAGACACAAATCCCTTTGGGGCTGCATTCCCTTTTAAATGTCTTCTCCACCTCTGGACTTCCAGGACAGCTGGTGTTTCATGTTGCTCTTTGGAAGACCCATTCGGACACCTTACACAGCGATGAGGGCAGTCCAGGGGTTAACAGGTGGTAATATTGAGGACAGGCAAGGCCAGATTTGAAAAGGGTATGGTTGGGGCTTTTAATGGGTGCAGATGGAACCACCAGTTGGAAAAAATATGTATTCCTCAAATGGCAGTGGCTCCTTGGAGGTTTCTGACGGTCGCTGAATGAAATCAATTGCAAAGAAGGTGCTGCACCAACAACCTCCAAGTGATTGCATGACTGCATGACTGGGGCTTTAGCAATTATTTTGCCAGCAGCTGCCATCAAAGTGCAGCAACTACTCTCAATCGGTCAGGGAATACTCATTTTCCCCCCACAACCATTGGGTGCTAGGTGGTTGCTGACCAGTCTCTAGGCCTATGTGACTGGGGCCTTATTCACTTAATCCTACATCGTCACCGTGATCTTCATGTCCAAAATGGCAAGATAACATCACATGGTTACATGTCTACAAAACCTCAATTTACACTGGTTCTCCACAATCTAAAGAGCTTGAAAAAGGCGACTGGACTTCTTTATGTTTTTGAAGATGTTTCACCTCTTATCCAAGAGGCACCTTCAGTTCTAGGTGGAGAGTCCCAAGTATTTATTATTTGTAGGTGTTAATTCCCATCATTGTTCATGTGCATCATCACATGAACCAAAGTATGAAAAAAGGCATGGGTCATTACCATCAGGGGTTTCAGGTGAAACCTGAGAGAACTTGGCCAAGGTTCTTTTTCACGCCCCAGCTACTGTAATGACGCACATGAACAGTCAGTCATTGACCACCTCCAAGGGGACAGTCCCCCTCTAGGGTTTAAGTACCTGGGACTCTCCACCATTTGGTTTTAGAACTGAAGAAGCCTTTTAGATAAGAGGAAAAACATCTTCAAAAACGTAAAGAAGTCCAGTTGCCTTTTTCAAGCTCCAGAGACTACCATGGCCTGGTTGACTGAGAACCTACACAGATTTTCTCCATAATCCTGGCTTTCATTGGGAGAGATTCTCCCTGCCACTGGGAATGAGATCTATAGAGAAAATGAAGAAAGATGAGATTTTGCAATTTTGTTGGGTAGGTAGGTGGGGCTAAAATGTTTTGCCACTTTAATATCATCCCGCAGACATGAACTTCTCTCTCAGCAGAAAAAAAAAGAAATTAAAAAAAAAAAAGACGTGTTTATCCTCAAATTATGCACTATATCCAACAACATTTCGCCAGGCGAACTTAGCACAAAAAGAAAGAAAATTTGTGTTTGGCTGATTATTTCTTGGTTGTAACAACACTACTTGGCAATAAATCTTACACCGTTGGAAAGCCTGTTTATTTCCCCTTAAATGGTGCCAGATTTGTAAGGAAACTGAATTTCTGGGTTGAGCAACAGATGCATCAATGCATTTTCCATACAAATGTGGCTCCATTTAAGGGGAGATAAACAGGCTTTCCAACGGTGTAAGATTTATTGCCAAGTAGTGTTATTACAACCAAACACTAATTCCCTTACTTTTTGTGCTAAATTTAGATGACTTCTCATTGTGGTACTCAGCTTACTGATAACAAAATTCAGCAACATGGAGTTTTGCAAAAAAATTGATTCTCCTAAGAGTACATCGACAGCCATATAAAACAACAAATGCTGCCTCATTTTTACACTTACATTAATACAAACGTGAGCCAGCACTTTGCAACACCTTGAATAACTAGAAGTAAAATCATGAAAGCTGTCAAACTATAAACCCAAGAGAAAACTGAAAAAAATAAAATAAACAGTGAACTCTTAATCTTATTACATCACCATTCTGAATCGGATTCCTCACACTTCTAAAAGACACAGAGCAGGAGCATAGGCACACCATATTAACATACCACACATGAACAAACAAAAACATGGGTAAATGCTCCTCTTGCTCTGTCTCAATGGGCTTTGACCTTTAATAAAACAGTCTGCCACAAGGCACCAATGCATCTCTAATTTTCACTCATGCAACCAAAGACGATGCTTGTTTCCAGATGGGATAATGAGGCTCTAGTGAATATGAAACAGACACAGATTATATCAGATATATTACACAATATCATTAGTGTCACTTCTTTTCTTCTTTTTTTGCTTAGAACAAAACAAATTCACTGTGGTAATAAACTGCAGTTTCTCCAAACATCAATGAATACGTTAGATTAATTTCCAACCTTCTTGCATACAAAAATACATCCGATGTAATTCCATGATTCAAAATATCTTCCATCATGACACATCTATACATACAAGAGTGCACTTTCATTCAAACAGTCTACACCACTGGTCTATTGCAGCTGATACAATAGAAACTCACAAAAGGATCTGAATGCTAGCTGAAATTACTGTATGTGGATTTTACAACAGCCTAAAGTGGCCATCACAACTTGCCAACGACATCTCAACATTAGCTGCGTGCAGCCAGCTGAGACAGAGGAGAGGAGGTGAAGGTAAAAAGCATTATGCATTCAGCATACCTTTGTGTGTCTGCGTGTTTTTCTATTAAGAAAACAGCTGGAAAGAGGTGCAGATCAGGCAGTTGCATGCTGGGATCTTAACCACATATCATGGTCCATTCTGTGAGTCTCAATTTGATTCTCACACTGACTGCTTTCAGCATCTCACCACTGCCTCCACATTTTAAGAACCTTCTAGAATAATAATTACATCCAGCCTATTCAAATATGCTCTTGAGAGTGCCATCTGAAGGCCGAATGACCTTTCCGCTAATATGATGAATTTGCTGCTGGGGTGGCATTGTGATGCACTGATTACTTTAAGTAACTGCAGCCAGAACCTGGCTAAAGATGCAGACTGTGGGAGGTTTGCAGGGCTTTTTTTGAATGAGGCAAATGGATGGTCTGGCGTCACAGGCAGAAGAGGCGAGAGCCCTCTCTGCCCTCCTCCCCTTGGCCCTGTGGGATACGGGGGAGCATGGCTGAACGAGTCAGACCCCAGAAACGAGGCGGAGACAAGTCCTTCTTGGTGGCTGTGAACTTCCAACCCATGTGGGATCCGCAGGTTCGACACTGAGCAATCGTCCAGGCGTACCTGAAAGCAAAGAGAGTACCACGTTTTCTTCTTTCTTCAGAGGTGTTTTGAGATGTTTAAGAATAAAACGCTGGACAAACAGCTTCCATCTGACTCCACAAAAAAGTGTTAATTAAAACTTTTAATGTGCTGCACACAAGAAGCTCACGGCTTTCTTGACAGTAGACCATGATGTGTGTGAATAATTCATGCATAAAAAAGGCATCTAACTCAATGGATGAACCAGTGTTTTGTCAACACAAAACAGTTCAAAATTTTAAATTTAAATTGTGGGCACTTTGTTGTGTCGGGCCTAGATCAGTGATACGACTTTAAAGATAGCTCTCTCTGGTCTCTTAAAATGCCTTAAAAGAAAAATTGCCACTACTGTCAGCATAAAGGTCTTTGCACAGGTGTCATGCTGCAGGAATTTAAACAAGATTATTTTATTATGAAATGAGCCCTGTGACAGTCTGGTGACCTCTCCAGGGTATACGGTGCCTTTTGCCCTATAACAGCTGGGACAGGCTTCAGCCCCCTGTGACCCAGAACTGGATTTAAAGGAGCATTTTTGATTTCATACAGTAAGTAAAAGGATGGACCATTTGGAGGCTTCACTGACTGTTCTATACAGCACAGTGAACCCACTGAACATGACATGAAGAGATGCACCACTGATAACCAGGCTGACACAAAGTAAAAGACAACAATTTTAACCTTAGGAACTGGGCAGTGACACAGTGGCTTGTAGCTACACCAGATGTCATTAAAATAGAAGACCTGAGCTGTAAGGTATAAGACATGTTTCTCTTATTTAAACCATCCCTTTATGGAAAGCACACTCACACATATGCTAAAAATATTTACCCTGGAAACCAGCTGTGCAGTGTAGATGGCCTGCCAACCAGATTAAGGTTGTTGGCTTTGTAGACAGTCAGCGTTTCGTGGACGTAACCATGAGGATTGACGTATGCAGCCATGGGCCCGTATAGGGACAGGCTGCAGAGAGAAGAGGCAGGTGGAAAATGTCAACAGCAGTGAGTATGACTTCAGTAAATTGTTGAGCCAAAGCAAGAACAGAATGATCCTTTGAAAGTGAAAACAGACTTGATAAAAAGGACAAACTGCCTGAAAGCTGGTTAAAATGTACATAAAGTCTGCATCTTTCTCAATGAGTTAAGCTGTGCTCATCATTTTTATATTAAAAAAATATTCTTCATTGTTTCTATCTTAGAGCATTTTACCTCTTTTATGCAAGCCAAACAGCCAGGATTAAAAAAATTAAATAAAAAATTAAAAAAGGCAGGCACACAAATGACTGCCAAATCACAAAAAAACAAAAACACAAAAATAACCCTAAACCCTTAACTCCTAGTATGAGAATATTTGATGGCTCTGTTATACTGTGGGGGCATTTTGCTGGCATGGTTTGGATCCTCTTCCCACCTTAGAGGGAGGAATCACTTTAAATGAATATAAAGTTGTTCTGAGAGAATACCTTTAACAGAACTCATTCAATGATTTGATGAATATGGAAATTACATGTATCACATGCTAAAGCATTTCACCAGATCACAACACAGTTGGTCTGATTAAACAGAGGTATCCATCACCATCATTAAAAACAACAAATGAGGGAATATCTTTTGGAAGGGTGGTGTTCATCCCTCCAATAGCGCCCCAAGGAGAGGGAAGAGGAGTAATGAAGCTGTTCTGTCAGGACATGTTGGCCCAACAACATATTAAAGCTTCTTCTGATTTTTCCCTTTATTTGTCATCTATTTTTAGCTGGAGGAGAAAATTTGCTCCCTTTTAACAGAGCTAAGAGTGTAAAATTTGGACTTAGAGTACTGTGCAAAAGAGAGATGCAGCTCTCGGGTCTTATGCCAGGTCTTTGCTGGATGTTTTTCATATGTCTTAATGACAGGACTTTCAGGTCATCTGCTATAGATGGTCCTCTATCTACTTTGTGCAATTTCTTCTGATTTTTAAAAGGGCACTTTAGGTGTACCTTTTTATGGATAAATAATTTATAGGGTATTGTTATGTGGCTTAAACCAATACATTCCTCTAAAAATGACCAGGTATCAGGACTGGACTGAAAATGGGTGAAAAAGCAGCCAAAGAAAAACTCTGAAGGACCTTCAGAAAGCTGGAAAACTGTTGTTCAAAGCTACTTTTTAAAGCAAAGAAATGGGGAAGAAATGGGGCGACCCAAGACTTTTGCGCAGTATTGTGCATTAAGTGCAAATTTTACATCATGACTACTGTAGGTGCTAAATCTAACCCAAAACAGCTTTTAAGTGCTAATTTGGGTACATTTAATGTATTTCTTCCCTGGCTTTGAGGGAAAATGCATAAGTGCCATAAAGTATGTAAATTAGTTACAGGAAGTGCTTCAACAATGCGTCCGCATGGCTCTCTGAGAAATCCCCGCTCACACATAATCTCTCATTGACTCAAATTATCTGGATGACAAAACAGCGAACACATTTTTTTCATAAACACCCAGGAAGGATCTGGACAATTTTATGGCTGTTCAAGGGTTTCTGTGTGACTGCTGCACAAACAAATTAACCATCACACAGAAACCATCAGAAAATTACATTATATAACAGTGTGCGTGTATAAGAGAGTGCACTCAGCCTGTGTGAGCGAGGCGGTGTAGAGAAGGACCACTTATTTTTCCTGATGTAACCCCTGAGTTTATGTAACTCCCAGACAGACAGTCAAATTGGTCTTAACTTTGACGTGCTAATAATTACAGTGAAGAAAAACAAGAACTTAGATAATAAGGGCATTTTCTTCTGGTAAAACACTACTTTCATGCTCACCCCACCACCATTTACTGTTAAAATAGGAAACGGTGGCATTTTGATTACATCACCTTTTTATTCTATTAATGGATCTAAATTTCCACCAATGAAAGGAGGATGTTATTAGAGATATAACACGTTTGTGCTCACGTAGTGCTGAAACTCATTTCCACCTGCTACTTTAAAAAAAAAAATCCTCACCTAAAGATCTCGTTTTTTGTGGTGATTTCTGTGTCCTGGCACTGCTTACAGCACAGCGAAGTACACTGAGGAGAAGGAGGAGGAAAGAAAGACATTTTAGCAGGATGTATACATGTTGAATATTTTCAGAGCAAAGTGCCCACTGTTGAGGCTCACTGAGGGTGCTATAATAATGATCCCATTTGTCACGCTTCCACACATGCGACTGAAAACATAACCCGAGTTCAGGTCTCTTTAGTGTCACTGGTAAGAGGGATTGTTATCCTCAATCTGAAACAAGGGCAAACAGATAATGGGCAAACACATTTAACAAGCACTTCGCACGCCAAGCAACTGCTTCTGATTACTCAGAAGTACAATACACTGTCAAGGCCATTTATATGAACACACCCAGAAACGTTACAGTAACACTTGCCCAGAATCCGTTATCTGAACTTGTTAACCAATTAGATGTTTTTATTTAACGCTTTATTATGTGAGTTTGAATAAAGGACTAGATTCACGCCTATTTCATTCACAGCAGAACATAGAAAACACATCAAAAGTTTAAACAGAGAAAATATACCATTTTAAGAAAAATAAGGTCATTTTGAATTTGATGGGAGCAACACATCCCAAAAAAGTTGGGACAGGGACATGATTACCACTTTGTGGCCTCTGCTCTTCTTTTAACGACAGCCTGTGAATGTCTGTGGCTCGAGGAGACTTTTTGGGAGAGGAATGTTGTCCCATTCTTGTCTGAATCTTGATGAGATTATGTACTGTACATTTATATTCAGGAGCATTATTCTGAAACTTCTCCACAATTTGTAGACAGTTATTTGCAGATTAGTAGAACTGACTCTGTAAGATCCTTGTTATGTACTCAATTATATTACTGACCTGTTGCCAATTAATGGCATCTTCCTCCAGCAGTTCCTTTTAGTACCTTACCTATGCACTGGTCCAGCCTTTTGTTTCACCGTCCCAGCTTTTTAGCTGCTGCCATCAAATTTAAAGTGAATTATGCGTCTGTACACCACCTCAGTGGATTTTAAATCAAACAATCCAGATGTGATTGCAGACTTTGAGCTTTAATTCAAGTGTTGCATTAAGGAACTGTTTAGGTATGGCAAGGACTCAAAGAGGGCCTGAAGAATGTTTTCTGTGAATATTGGACCTGATAAGAGGACTAGAGGAAAAGCCACCAAGATCATTGATGATTTGAAATCATCTTGAGTTGCACCAAATTTCAAGGCAATAAATGTAATAATTATGTAGGCATTCCACTATGCAGCAATGTAGTGAACTCACTGACCAGCATACATTTCTCTCCCTTAAAGCCAGGCTACTAATACGGCTAATAAAAACAAACTGCTCTGACACAGGGGACTGAGCAAAAGCAGTTCAATAGAGGCCAGACTGCTTTGTTTAGTTTGTATTAAAATATGGATGTTCCCTTGCTGTGTCCAAGCTCTCCCTGAAATCGAATCAATCCTTTCAAGGTGACGAACAGCTGATGTCCACTGCATGCTAAATACCGCTCTATTAACATTAAACGCTGGAACATTTGCTTTTATTTAATAAACACTTTTGACACTGAAAACTGAAATATTGCAGCACTAATATGTCTGTCAGCTCCTATCAGACATGGTTAAATATAACAAAGAACACCAGAGAGACACGCTTGGCTTTGCAAAGCACAAAGACTGCATGTTATCACTGCATAAGGGAAATTATGTCAGAGGGCTGGGGCAGGTCAGTGAGGCTGTTGATGACCTTTACATACCCGGTCCATAATGTCTAGCTCACAGCGAAGTCTCTGGATGGCGCTGCCAATCTTCAATAGCTGGAGCCGCAGAGCATCATCTATGGGCAGACAGGCTGCTACTCTATAGGAGAAATCTGAGAGACAGCAGACAGATGGGCAAGAGAGGGATGAAAAAAAGGGAAGACAGAAACTACGAAGAACACAGGACACAAGCGCGTATGTGCATACGTATGTGGTCCGTGTGGAATAAAATAAACAGAGCCTGACCTACTGCATTCGCAGGGAGGGAATCATCCTTCAGATTCTCATCCCATTCGTGAAGCTGTTTCTTCACCCGGTTCATGAGTGACTCCTGTGAGGTGAACCACAGGAAACAGAGAAATCATGGTTCTCATTCACTTATGTGTCATGTGCATATATATGGAGGAGGAAATGCCAAGCAGTGTACAAGGGCTGCAGTACTCACAGAATCATAGAGTGCGTAGACCCAGGGTGGCCATGGCGTCAAACTGGCACAGTGAAACTTTCTCTGTGATCAATAACAAATGCATAATTTAAATTTAATCTAATCTGATTATTATTTTTCAGGAAGGACCACAACATCTACACCATTTCACTTCACTTCCTTTTGTCACACAGAAATGTAGGAGGACCATGTTTGAGGTCACATTGCAGTTTTGGACATAGATTACATTCACATCTAGTGTTAACATCAACAGCACAGATAACCTAAAACACCATCAATTTATTTTTCCTTTAACATTTTCTCCTACTAAAACAATAAAACACCAGCCAACATATCTGCACCAAGTCACTTTCCCCCACTTATTTATTTATCATCTTTTTGTGCTATAAAACATGAAGTGCAATATCTAGTTAATTAACTATGGAGGAACTATAATCACATGTAAAAGTACATATCCAGGTAATATTTGAACATGTCGAACTCCAACCAAATAAACTATTCACTGGGTGTTCAACTGCATAAATGTCAAACTAGAAATGAGAACTTCAGCACTCACAGTTGCTTTTACTTTTTCTGATCCATTTAATTATTTTGTAAAATGATTCAACTGAAGTCAAAAACTCTGAAGTCGACAAAAAACAATCCTGTTTTATTCCTTCAAAATAATCCATGTAACATGCAAGTAATTTAGTAAGTGTTAGTCTACTAATATGCAAATTAATCCATAACTAAAAATGTCTGGTCCATAAATTTTTGCCTCCACCATGTACTCCACTACAGTGGATTTGAATCAGTCAAGTTCCTGAAGGGCACTTCCAGCTTTAATTCATAGAGCTTAAAAAACACAGTAAATTAGCAGTTTAGGAATTTCAGAGGCTCAAAAGTAATTGGACAATTTACTGATAACAAGTATTGTGGTCAGGTGAGGTCTTTTTCCTCATAATTCGATGAACAAGAAGAACTCCAAGAGCACAACCCGCTGCCATGGTAGCTCCCTCGCTGGGCAGTATTTACTTTCAAGAGAATAGTATTGAATTTTCTATATATTTTCTTTGTTCTTTTTAAATTAAATTTTAAGATGTTTGTAGTGCAGTAAAAAATAGATGAAGGTATCATGACAGATGTTTACTTTGATTACAAAAACATTATGTAGTAACAGGTAATGGATGATACATTTTGATTTATAAGTAACTAGACATGAATAACTAGGCTTATAGTATAATATAATACAGGTGAATGACACGCATGCATGCACACACTACAAAAACACAACCTCCTTTGCAGAGGTAATTAAGCAGATTAAGTGTTGAACTTATATTTTGTAGCTTTTCACTGTAATCAAATATGTGGTTCCACAAGATAGCATTGCAAGTAGGGGGAGGCCATCATTAGGCTATCAGAAAGACAGCAAAACTTTCAAGAGTAGCCAAATCAACAATCTGGTGCTTTCTTAAAAAGTTTGAATGAACTGGCCCGCTCAGCAACGCCAAAAGGCCGGAAAGACCACAGAAGACAAATGAAGTGCTCGATCACAGTATTATTTCCATTGTTAAGAAAAACAACATCACAAAATCTAAACTAACCAAGTCTGCAATCAAGAGATGTCTTCATGAAGTTAATAAAGAGGGGTTAGAACAAGGTGCAAACAAGGCTAGATCAAATTTAGAATATCTGAAAGAGTCTGCACGGTTCTGGGAAAAAGGATTTTGGGACAGATGAAACCAAAATTAGCTTGTACCAGAATGATGGGAGGAGAAAAGTATGGTGAAAAAAAGAAACTGCCCATGAGCCACATCATCTGTCAAAGATGGTACAGCCAATGTCATACCATGGACATGTATATCTACCAATGGAAGTGGGTCATGAGTGTTCACTGATTACTGACTGCAAAGACCTTGGAGAGAATTGCAAGGGAGGAAACAACATTTAGTGATGTCCATGAGTTCAAGGTTTCATGCAGAGACTGCAAAAGGTTTTCAAGTAATAAAAACAATCCTTGTAATCAATATTAGTTTGTCCAGTTACTTTTGAGCCTCTGAAAATGGGACACTATGTATAAAAATGTTTATTATGACTTTCATTAATATGCTGCAGTTTCAGGTGAAAATATTAACTAAGTATTTTACTCATGATATGTCATCTGACATGAAGAACACCATAGGGAAGCTTAACAAAACTCAATTTAACTTAAGATCTTTAATTTTATTTTAGGTCTTCAATTTTAGACAAAATTAGACTTCTGTCACTCTTGAATATTTGGACAGACCCTGACTGATCTGATGTGTTATGAAACATTAGTTTGTCAATGTGAAAAATAATAAAAATCAATCAACATTTAGAGTGGCTCTCTTACCACATGCTTTTTATTTTATATGAGGAACCTCAGCTTAACTTTCTTTTAACCATCACCCTCTGATTCAAATGTCTCCAAAATTAGGAAGCATCACTTTTAAATTGGTGCCAAACTTTTTACATTTATGTGTGACTTTTCTTTTTTTTTTTTACCTGTTTGTAGTTATTCCACCAGCACTGAGCCTGTTTGCAGCTCTGACTCAGGGGTTTGGAGGAGGGGTGCATGTGGAGCCGGGACAGGGGTGTCAGCTGCACAGCCGAGAGGGGGTCTGGAAGGATTCGTTCTGGAAGGATCTGTACTTTAGCCTGTTTGATCCTGAGAAGAGATAAAAGGGCAGACAATAACAAAGGCAGTGGGAAATATGAACCATGACGGCAGAATATGAGTGAAACTGAGCAGACGAATAGCAGATTAAACAAACGGTGCGCTGGCCAAATGTTATAAAGTGCACAACAGGATGTTTGGAATTGTGAGATGGTCACAAAAAGATGCCATCTGTGTTTTTTTCTCGGTCGACAATTAGAGATATTCTCCCAGCGCCTCACCCAAAGTGCTCGCAGAGAACTTTATGGAGCTGAGAAATACAAAAAATGAAAGGTAAAAAAAAGCCAGACCACATGAGCAACAAGAATTACCATCTCACAGCTATATGAAATCCATGTCTATCCAGACCTGTCCTTTTCATCCCACCTAAAATATAATTATTAACAATTTGTCCGTTCATACATCTGAGTGACATTTTGCAACAGTTAGGATATTTAATTATGCCCCCCCCCCCCCAAAGAGGTATTTCAGCAGTCACGGTGACAATAACATTTGAATATCAAGTTCTGAGGTTCCAAATAATAAACTTGATGCCAATTACAAAGAGGGAAAAAATCAATATGCAATACTTTTTAAGGGTATGTTCACTTGGGTGTAATTTTTCTCAAGCATTTTGTTTATCAATCTGTCTGAAACAACGGGAAAATTCATACATTTCTGTCAAATAAGGTAACCCAAACTCACTGTCGCTACTGGATGTGACCGATCACCCCCATCACACCCTTGAAAGGCAGATTCTGATCCCTGAAAAACCCTACAAATATTTCCTTCTGCAGGACTTTTTAGAAATATTACAGGAAGGATGGTCACTGAAACAGAAAGTATAGAAAGGAAAAAGAACAGATTCCATTTAATAGAGCAATGGATTAAATGCTGTAATTTCAAGAGTCACAACAGAAAATCAACAGGATCATGGCAACCAATGTGTGTGCTTTATATAACATCAATTAGAGAAAAGAAAAATGTCTTAATAAAGCCTCATTTTTATAGACAGAATGCATCAGTGATTTGCAGGGAGGATGTGGGTTAATGTGATCTATAGTATGACTTCAGCAGATACATATGCAGCTTTTCTCCATAAATGCTTCCTTTGTTTTCACTCCAACAAGAGAATATGCTTTGCATTTACGCAGATGCAAACTACAGTCATGGCCGAAAGTGTTGGCACCCCAGCAATTTTTTCAGAAAATGAAATATTTCCCCCAGAAAATTATTGCAATTACAGATCTTTTGTTATGCACGTTCATTTTCTTTGTGTGTATTAGAACAACACAAAAAAACAGAGAAAAAAAAGCCAAAATTCATATAATTCGGCGCACAACTCCAAGAAATTGGCCGAAAAAAATTACTGGCACCCTCAATTTAATATTTGGTTGCACAAACTTTGGAAAAAATAGCTGAAATCAATTCTTTCATATAACCATTAACAAACTTCTGACACCTCTCAACTGGAATTCTGGACCAGAATTAAGATCTCTCCACAGGTGTTCAGTGTGATTTCGATCCAGACTCATCGCTGGCCACTTCAGAACTATCCAGCACTTTGTTTCCATCCATTTCTTGGTGCTTTTTGAAGAATGTTTGGGGTCATTGTCCTGCTGGAAGACCCATGACCTTGGATGCAAACTCAGTTTTCTGACACTGGGCCATACATTCCGACCCAAAAAATTGGTAATTTTCAGATTTCATGATGCCTTGCACACAGTCAAGGAATCCAGTGCCAGTGCAATTCAGGCATTCAGAGCTGGTACATGTAGAGCCGGCTCTCCGTTCCAACGCTTGATATCCACCCTTTTGTTTCCACATACAAATGTTTTAATAAACCACATTTCCTTTAAGTAAATCTCTTGCAGACTCCCTCCACACTGCATGTTTTCAACCAGTTTGTGACACTATAAAAATTCAAACATGAATTCCTGCAATTTGAAGTCACACTAACCGAACCATGTTTTTAGTTATGAAGAGTTAGCCTGCCCCCTAACTGTCAATTACAATGCCACTGTTGGAAGACCGTTCAAAGGGCTCCCAGACAATGGCCAAAAAAAAAATTCTCCTCCTCCTCCTCCTCAGAAAATGATGTAATTGGGTAAATATGCATCCAAAAACCTGACATTGACAGAAATTATTCCATGCGCCATGTTAGTTCAAAATTTGAATAATTAGAGGCTGTTCAGGGAAAAACACAAACATACTGTAAATGATGCTATTGATTTGCAATCCTCGGTGGTGCTGCTCTCAGAGCAGTTATTGACACAGTTTTACTTCTCCTCTCACTGAGTTTCTGACTACACCATTAGGCTGAAAACCTGCATGTATGGGATTCCTGTAGAAAACCACTGGCTCACAAGAAGCCAGAACTTCCTCATTTACTGCAGAAACTCTGAATTAAAATAGCACCATGTAATGGAACCGTTTTCTGTGGCTGACTGAATTTTTTCCTTTTGTTCCAGGAAGTCAGAGGTTGGAGCCCAGTATACCTGACTAGACTACCCACTGTATTACATCCACTACTGACCTGCTCAGAGACATATCATAGCAGCATTTCACAGATTTTATGTGGCATTCTTTCAGGGTTATGTGTGGGTTTTGCTGCTTTGTTGCAAAAGAGTGACCGTAAGCATTCAGTCCTGACCTTTGATTTAATGTTCTATGAGTGAACTTCAACTTACCCGTCTGCTTGAGTTCTTATCTCATGGACCTTAAATCTCTGCCTCCCTACAGCCTTCACTTTGACCGTTTCAATGCCGTACTCCTGCTCCTCTCGGTATGCATAGATTTCAGCTGTAGTTCCAAACTCTGCATCTGGCTCACCTGTTTCGCTGCAGACACACACCAAATACAGCTATTTTAGTGAAACATTAAAATTATCCACCTCTTCTTCACAACAGAGATTACAAAAAGAATAGTCAGGATTCAGCAAAGGTACCGTCTTGAAAAATGAAATATCCACAAATTCTGGTTGATACCAAGAGACTGCCTGTATAATATATATTACAGAAGTTTACATACACTCATAATAGGCATGAATGTCATGGCCATTTTGGGCTTTTAATGATTTCTTTGAAATGTTTTTTCCAGGGTAGAATGATTTTACACTGGGTGCGCACGTTTGAATTTATTTGGGATTTTCACTAATCCACACAGGGGCAATTTGCTCCTTTAACTGAGCCATAAAAAAAGTATGTTTTCCATTTGTCAGCTGTACACCCTGTGATGAAGCCATCTGCAATACTACACACCTGTGTGCGAGGACAGCAAAGGTGCGGTCTCTCTGGATGACGTTCCGCATCATGCTGACCTCCTGCGGCCTGAATAGCTGCAGAGGCAGTGTCTGGCCCGGCACCAACATCACAGCTGTGTGTGGCAGCACGGGAATGGTCTGACAGCTGTCGTCATCGTGGACAGTACGGCCGTGAAACTCCTCCATGTCTAAACCCAGATACTGCCAGGAAAAGGGGTGAGTGTTAACACAGCAGCTGCAGAGAAGCTGAAAGACTTAGAAGGATCACATGAATGAAAGCAAATTATGTAAAATGATGTTAGAATAACAGGAAAGGTGACGCATCACTCACTGCATGTGATGTGGGAAGACTTGGGTCAAAGGTGATGAGTTTGGGCTTCTCTGCCTCTTTACTGTCTTGGTCTTCAGTCTCCATGTCATCCTCCTCCTCCTCTTCCTCATTGTCTGTCACAGGACAGCAAGTTTACACACACACACGCACGCACACGCACGCACACGCACACGCACACAGGCTAGGTTAGCAAACTCCCTGACAAAACTTCAGATGCAACAGCTTCACCCCGATAAGTCACACTGATGGCATGAGTAAAAAGAAAGCGAAAGCAGAGGGTTCAAAATGAGACAGTCCGAGTGTGATCACTGACAGTGGCCTGCTGTGGAGGTGTGTTAGCTGGCAGTTAGCAGCAGAAAGAGAAACGCGCTGTCCCGGTGACACACCGAGCAGCCTTTCAGTCTGCTTAACGCGTACCTGGTAAGAGCTGTAACTGGTTTCCCATGTTGTCGTTAGCGTTGTCTTCACCTCCACCCCTCTCGTCAGCCATATCCTTGTGTTTACAATACTACCTCTTCTTCTACGGCGTCTTCAATGTGCAGCAGGGACATGAAATAGAGCGCCGCCTAGCGACGAGTGTACATGCACACAGTTGATTGTGTCTTGAGTGAAACACTCAGTGAATAGTACTTTCTCATCCACTATATCTGTTTGATACCAGTGTGCATTAATGCTTGCAAAATCTGACCTTTTTGGTACATTTTTTAGGAAATTTATTTGTATCATTTTTTTAACAATGACACGTAGCATGTAATAAGTTTCTTGTACTTGATCTTTTGATCTTTGCATGCAAAGTCGAATAAATGTATTAATATACAAAAGTAATGCAAGTTTTTATGTGCAGTGCATCACTCTACCAAGCAACTATGTAGCAGGTTTTGGATTAAAGTCATTCAAATAACAAATAATTTGACTAATAAAAAGACCCAGAACACTTCATTCCTGCACCATCTCTTTAACGTCCTAATACTTGTCACTGGATCATGTTCATGTACTAAATGAGAAAAAATGTTCGTTAAAAAAACCGACTCTAAAGTAGTTTCACTAGCTCATAACACAAGACATTTTGAAGGTACAGCAGACGTGGCATCGCAGTTTTGACTTGAAATTACCTTTTTTTTCCTCAAAATGCATTTCTTTCTGAATGTGGCTCTGATAACCCTACATTTATCCCATGATTCTCTAAATGTTCAGAAAAACCAGCCACCCAAGGACATCCAGTTTACAGAACACAGGATTAATACAGGAATTCTACAGTTCAATTTACTACCTTTTACTACCTATTTTTACTACCTCTACAATATTTTACTAGCAGCACAGAATCGAGCACCAACCTTTTTGGAGTTGTGGTGGATTCACAGCACTAAGTCATATAAGATGATAGCCCCTCTCTCATTGAAGACAAAACTTTATCCCACTTAATTTAAGGTGCAACTGTGATTTTGTCTTGACTAAGACCTCACACACATTAATATTCCAAACGCATTACAAGAAGACTTAGGAAATTTGTTTTTGTAGGAATATAAACAAAATGCAATAAAATTCAAGTTTCCCAAGCCTATGATTTATTTTCCAATAGAATATTGGAATACTGGTTTGCTGCTGAGGTGTGAAGGCAATACTTGTGCTCGTAGCTGACCTTGAGGTTGCAGTTGCAGTGCTTTGTGTAGCACCAAAAAACGAAATAGGGATCTTCTGCTGGTGAATGGTGGATGCTCGGTGTGATTTGATCATCGTCACACCGTTCCAGGTCAAATTTGTATTTTTTCTGCACACTTTACAAAACGCCTCTCAATCATTCCCCATTACCGACTTAACCCTTTTAGCTTTATAGTTGACCTTAGAAGCTGTTTACCTGCCTTGTTTGGTATCATTTTTTCAGCACCACCTCATGTGTGTGACTATATGCTGATTCTTTCATTTGAACGGGCATCGAAGGTGAGGAAAATATACAGGAAAAAGCATGGTATAAATTATTGGACATAACTCTGGTTTTACGTGGCCTAGTAATGTAATTTAAAAACTGGTACGTAGTTTAAAATCTGCACGTTTGATTCACGGCAGAAGCGTCCCCATTAAGCGGTTGCAGCACCGCGCATGCGCAGACCAAATCGGACAGTGGAACCAATCGAGTCTATCAACGTCAGCTCAGGTCCTGCTGAGTAATTATATTTTTATACAGATTCCATAGCTAAAAGAACTTAAGAATGCATTAATGGAAAAGTCAAAATATATTGAAGGGGTGATGAAAAACTTACTTCCAGGTCAAATTCTTTACTACCTTTTACAAGCCTTAATTTGAGCTCATTTAGACTTGCAGCTAACAATTTGAAGAGCTACAGTGAACTTCTAACACTTTCAAACAAAAAAGATATTTGGCTAAATCACTTGCCTTTCTTTCCAAATTTCTTGATGTCAGCAGCTATTTAAAGACACCAGTAACATTTTAAATTTCCTGCCTTCAGCTGTTCTCATGTGCTACATAAACCTAAAGTTAAAAGCATCTGTAAACTGCACAATGCAACCTACACTTATCCTTTAACATAAGTAAAACTCAAGAGGCTTAAACTTGTGGGTAATTTAACAGTGTTCATTTATTGTTCAAACCACCACATAAAAATTGTACAGACAAGATGTATTATGGTCCATGAACAATACAGCTGCAGTTCTGTTGTTCTCTCCAGCATCTTCACCGTCTTCCAGTCAGACCATCACAGCGGGCTCAGCGAGAGGCGTGGTCATCTGAAATCACGGCGTTTATGCCTTCAATTTCGGCTCCAGACGATCCCCCTTCATCCGCATGTGTCAGTCACCTGGAGAGGCTCGGATGGGATCACAGCTGGCAAAGAGGAGGAGGGGTTTACTTTGACCTCTGCCTCATCTTTCTCCTTTTACGCTTCAGCCTGGTGGATATAAACAGCAACTGTTAGGAAAACACTCGATACCACAAACACTTATTAGATGTCACCAACAAGACAGAATACACTTAGCTATGATCCTCCTATTCAAACCCTTGTGAAAGAATATGCAGCTGAAAATGACCTGGGATGGACTTATTTAAAAGAATTACTCATTATTCCAACTACAATGATTTAGATTTCAAACAAAACTGAAAAGCCCTATTGTGATGCATATGGTACAGTACCAATTATATGCATACAGGTCCCCTTCTACTGACTCTTCATAAAACAATCCTGTTAATTGCAGATTTTAGAATAGCACTATCAAACATGGTCCTTCCTTGAATTTTAGAACCAAATATAATCAAGCAAGTTTGATATTTTACTGAACTTAAGGTTTCAGACATTCTTTAAGATGTTTTTCACTCCTCAAGAACACTGTTGATAGACATTAAGTGGATTTAAGTAAGTAGTGCACTGCCACTCGGACAGTATAACCCAGGTCATTTTCAATAAATAAAATTTGCCCTGTGTGTAGCCTTGATGGCTCACATGGAGGCAGTTGACTGTGAAAAATCATGGTGGAAATTGTGAAGGAAAACCTGCCCAAGCTTCTTAAAACAGATGTCCAATACACCTGCCAAATGTCAAATGGGGCGGTATAACTGATCAAATAGATTATAGTCGCAGAAATTCTAATTAAAACTCAAAGACTTCATTAAAAAGAAATCTGCCTCCTTCACCTTTGATATATCGACAACGCTTGTAAAACATGAGTAAATGTGTTCAATAACTGCATTCTCAACACGGACTAAACCAACTGATTATGATTTTCATTATGATTATAACAGCAGCCTTAGGTTAAGTAGTAGGTTAAGCCTTAGGTTGAAAGAGAATGCGATTCTTACCTGCGCATACGCTTCTTCCTCCACTGAAAGATAAAAAGGACAGTCGTAAGTGTACAGTAACACCACGTTTGATCTACTTGTTGGCAATTAGATGACAGAATGTAGATTTCTACAAGGACTCAGCACATGCACTGTCTGATCGCGCTGAAAAACATTTCATGGTGATGTTTGTGACCACGCACGGCTCATCCCCCACTAAACACGCATGGCTGCCTGGGCTCAGAGATCTAGCACTACTAACATTCCAGCGTGCAGCAAAGCAGAGCTTCAAGTTCCAGCAGCATTAACATTTATGTTACTTCGTGTTCGTAATACACTGTTAACTGTATCTGCTATTAATGTTTTAAGAATCTGTAGCATGATCTGACAAACGATACACAAGACAGGAAGCTAGAGGAAAGAGCTAACAGCTTTAGCTAGAGCGGGAAGATGATACAAAACACCGAAAAATACTGTTATCTCACCTTGGCTCTCATCGTGTGGAGAGGTTTCTGTGAAAACGAGAAAAATCAATGATCAGTAAGAACGGATGATCGATAAGATTCAGTGATTAATTTAGATTCTGTTGGTGCTGAAGCTAATATACATACCTCAAAGCGAGAAGAGCAATGGAAAGAGGATATGACGAAGAAAGCGAGCGGTATTTAAAAGTAATGTGACGTCATGTTCAAGCGCCAACTGAAGCGCCACAGTTACCGGGAAATGTAGTCCAAATGGTCCGAATAGAATAGAATAGAATAGAATAGAATAGAATAGAATAGAATAGAATAGAATAGAATAGAATAGACTTTTGTTGTCATTGCACATGGTACGACAAAATTGTGCATGCTGCACTACAGTCCGTTTCTTTGCGCTTGAAAATATGGAATTAAAATAAAAATAAAAATACTGACTACATTACTGTACACAATGCACACATTAAATACATTAAAAATACACAAAAATATACAAAACTGTACATTAAATTTAATTACATTTTCTATTTCTATTCTATCTAATCTATTTGCAGTCCGTATGGCCCAGGGGAAGAAGCTATTTGTGAGTCTGGTGGTGTGTGATTGACCTAAAATGCCGTCTTGAGGGTAGCAGGCCAGACCAGTTATGGGCAGGATGTAAGGGGTCTCCTGTGATTGCGCTGATTTTCCTGAGGCAGCTGGTTCTGGATAGGTCCTCCAGGGAAGGTAGAGGGCAGCCGATGATCTTTTGGGCGGTGCTGATAACCCTCTGTACTGCTTTCCTGTTTTCAGTTGTGGAGCTTATGTACTATAAACTCAGACAGTACGTCAGGACACTTTCCACTGAGGAGCGATTGAAAGCGAGCAGCAGCTTCTTGTCCAGATGGTTTTTCCTGAGGACACGGAGGAAGTAAAGCCACTGCTGAGCCTTCTTAACCAGGGCCTTGGTGTTTTGAGTCCAGAAGAGAGGAGCTGAGATGTGGGTGCCGAGGGACCGGAAGATGGTGACAGTTTCCACATGTTCACCATTTATTTCAAGGGGGTGTGGTCTTGTTGGTGCTTCCTGAAGTCTAGTATTAGTTCTTTGGTTTTTAGAGCATTCAGTGTCAGACTGTTCACTGAGCACCATTGTGACAGTTTTCCTACCTCAGCCCTGGATGCTGCCCAATGCCATCCAGACATGAGCCCAACCACGGTGGTGTTATCTGCATTTCTGATGATGATGTTGGTTGGGTGAGCTGGAGTACAGTCATATGTGTAGAGGGCATACAGTAGAGGACTGAGCATGCACCTTGTGTTACGCGGCGTGCGCCGTAGCTCACCAAAGAGGACTCAAAGGCGAAAACCGACACAAACAGAAAGTGCACAGGTGTCTTATTGACACTTTTAGCCGAAGAACTTGCGGACTTTGATTTTTCCTCGTCTGGAGGGGGCTC
>VUQK01038341.1:0-24228 GCA_015106715.1 Bujurquina vittata | reverse complement strand
TGAATTTCTTTGGATCTCGGCATGATGTGTAGCTTTCAAGGATCTTCTGGTGGACCTTACTGTGTCAGGCAGCTCCTATTGAAGTGATGTCTTGATTGGGAACAGGTGTGGCAATAATCAGGCCTGGGTGTGGCTAGGGAAATTGAACTCAGGCGTGAAAAACCACAGTTATAGTATGTTTTAACAAGGGGGGCAATCACTTTTTCACACAGGGCCATGATGGTTTGGATTTTTTTTTCACCTTTACTAATGAACACCTTCATTTACAACTTGCATTTTGTGTTTACTTGTGTTGTCCTTGACTATTATTTAAATTGGTTTGATGTTCCGAAACACTTAAGTGTGACAAACATGCAAAAAAACAGGAAATGAGGAAGGGGGCAAACACTTTTTCACACCACTGTATGGAACTTTGGTGATTACTTTCCTTTGTTATGAAAAAAGAAAAAAAAAACACAGGACCATAAGTGGGTGTTTAAGACGCATATTCTTATGCTCCAACAAATTTTGTCATTAAGGAACGGTAATGAGCTACAACAATAACATAATAAGCTGACCTTCAAGGTTCCCCATTCATGAAATAATTTCTGTGTAGTAAGTATCTACAAGGGGCTTTAAAGCTTTACGTTCTTAGACTCTAAATAAGTGAAAAATGTTTTCACATTTGAGGTCTTGGGTATAATTGCCTTTTATATTTCACCTTAAAAACTGTTCACCTTGTCTTTTTTTTGTATATTTTTTTTTCAGCACAACGTCGTGTGTGACTGTACAGTTATTTTTCTTTTGATTTTGACAAACTGTATTAACACATGAAACCTAAAATGCCACAAAAATATAAAATCACATGCAGACTTGCAGCCACATGCTAAAATGTCATTGGCACGGAAGACCTTTGCTGCGAGTGAACGCATAGTTTGCAAAAGTGAACCACCAGGGGAGCCAACACGAAAACATCGCTAACAACAAACCTAAAGATAGACTAAAATCACCCGCTCCCAGCTGAACATGAACATTTTAAAGAAGCGAACAAAAGAAAGATGGGTAAAGCTAAAGCTATCCAAAGCTGCGAGCCAGCCACAAGCTGGCAGCCCGTAATGTATATAATGTAAAGTATCCAGCATATCCATATGTCGGGTAAAGGTGGGTGCACAGCAGCTCTCATCAGGTAATTGTTTGCACCTCTTTCCAGTAGCAGAGCACTTTATTTTCAGTTGTTTCAGGGAGAGAAGATCCTGTAATTTACTGTTTGCAGGAAATTGTAAAGTTTAATAATTTCTTCTATTTTGAAAATAATATTTTGCATTAAAGAAAAGTTGATTTTTGTTTGTACATGCTGTCAGTTACAGTTCTTAGACAGGAAATCGAAATTGGCAAAAGTCAGTATCAACATGTCACACTTAGAAAAAAATGTGGTATCGGCCAAGAAAGTTGTAATTGGTGCATCTCTCTTTGAAGCCAATCCACAATGTTAATTTGGAATGTGAAACCTGTTTGTCAGTCTCTTAATCCACTGTTTCAGAATAATTTTATAGTCAATCATCATAATCTACTAGCAATCCACAGATGCACAAAAAATATTTATTTTGAAATATAGCTATAAACACTGTACGCATGCATGCACAGGAAGTAAATGGCACAATACATGCAAGAAATCTACTGCAAGGTTGTGTGTGTGGATCCCATGTTCTCCTTTCTAGGTCTCTATAAAATGTGCTTACAGAGCACAGTCTATGATCTATTGCTTGAGAGAGTTACAAAGAGTCCCTCATTCATTTTGCTTTCAAACGCTCTAACAATACCCGAGTGAAATATGACTTTCTATACTTTATCTGTCATCCATTCTGTCTCTCTCCCACTACACCACTAAATATAACCTCTGTCAGTTATTGTCCAGCGGCCACCCACTAAATATTTCATTGTTCGTTAATAAAGGCTGGACTTCCTTGTGTTTTGTTACAGTGACAAGCTGTGACGGTGATGCTGATCAGCACATTATTGGAGATGTAACATAAGCTTGTGCGACTGCGTTGGCAGAGAGTCACGTGTGGCATGCTGTGTGTCTGTGTGTATGCTGTCACAGGAAAATCAATACTGAGGAAAAGCAAATAGAAAAAGTCGAGCAAGTTTGTGGAGCTCTGCCGCAAACGTTTACCAAAACGTGACGAATTTCAAGTCAATTTCATGGACTGCTGGTGTGGCACCATGAATTCAGATGGGATTATAAAGAAAACAGAAGATTAACGGGGAACTTTGTGCATGCTGAAGTCCAGAAAACACACGTGCACACACACACACGCGCGCGCACACACACACGCACGCACGCACACACACACACACACAATTATCTGTATGAAATACATCACACAGTGAAAAACTGAACATTACTTTTCTTGTTAGGCAATTTACAAAATCTTCAGACTTGCCTACCTGTCTTGCGTCTTTGCTTCGGCTGAAGAGAGAAGATGACCATTAAAGCCCCCATGATGCTCTGCAGACTTTCTCACTTAGTGATCTGGAAGTCCCGCTAGATTTTGCACACTTTCCCTCCCACAACTGGCTTGCTTGAGAGTGAAAATAGCGGGGGGAAAAAAATCCAAAGAGATGCTGGGAGCCTCACGTTAAAAATGTTTTTAAAATCTGTTCTCCTGTCAAACTTCTCCTTTATATTCACCCTGGCTAGGTGGGCTGTACGTAGAGCAAATAGGAGTGGGAGTAAAACATGCGTGCTTCTGGTGAGTTTTGAATTTTTACACGCACACTCTGCAGCCCCCCTCCCTTCTCTAGTTTTCCCACTATGAAGTGAGAGCTTGCTGGCTGATCTCTGCACTGCAAAAGCTGCCTTTTACCACTTGAGCACCTAGATTCATTGAGCACTCTGAGAGAAAGGCACAAGCATGCTGTGGAGAGTGTTGCTGCTGCTCTTTCCAACAGACCTTTCCTCACACGGGGAGGGAAAAATTGGAGGGAGGTGAGAGAGAGAGCTCATCCTGTAGATAACCATTTTTTCCTTGCTTGCTGCCTTTTAACTGCATCTCCTGCTGGGAATGGGAGGAGAAAACCACGCTGTGTCCACGGCAGTGAGTAAGTTAGAGCTGCTCTCTCACGCTGGTGGCAGTTGTAAATATTTAAACTACGTGCAATGCTGCTTGTGCACAAATTGAAGTCTCTTCTTGCAATTTTATAGAAGATTAATGACAGAGGAGCAATTTTGACATAATGTAGCCCATTGACAACAAATTATTTCACAAATCAAATCACTAAAACAGAAATAAAATAATGATTTCAGAACAGGCTTTCTGTAAATGTCTAGAATAACAAAAAACTAAAAACAAAAATAAAATCCTCTAATTTACAATGAAAATGATGTCGGTGAGGTAAACATATAATAGAGGTGAGAGATAAGAAGATCATCTGCATGTATCAGAATGGTTTCTGATTCAGTACTCAAAACATCTGAGAAAGCCTCCTGCTTCCATGCCTTTATCCGCCCTGAGAAGTAAAGTAATTGCCTCTTCAGAGCTGATCCTGCTCCCGCTTACGCGGCAGAGTCAGGCTGACTTTGTGAAAGACGCTCAAGATTACGGAGACGGTCAGCGGGTCAGAAAAACGCCGAGGCCCACACACTCCTTTCTATCCTCTTCCTTTGCTTAGAACATGCGAAAAATACAGAGGAGATGCTCGCCTGATGTGACACATCAAAAGAGCTAAATAGAATGAAAAATACTTCCGCTCCCTATGCCACCCACACGCAATTCATTTCGTGAACTGTGAGACAGCAGTCCGATTCAGAAATAAGAACAGCCAACCACTGCAATCAAGTACCAATTTGCACCCACTCCATTAACCTGCTTCCTGCCTGCTGTGTGTTCTGTGCTGCTCGGGGCCTCTGTCAGAGAGAAGCTGAGGTAACATTGAAAGGGTAGAGTTTTCCACCTTTATCAAACCCACTCACTCAGGGGGAGGCTCCCTAAACTAATTACACCAAAAGAAATGTGCACAAAAGAATGTCCGCAACTATTCTGAAGGTTAAGAACCTTGAAATCACCAAAGCGAACCCTATTTATTTTGTAAATGGGTCTCCTAAAGGAATCTGACCAGCACTCACTGCAGCATGACACCTGCAGTAGAATACCAACCACCTCTCTCTTTCATACTCAGCTAAAGTAGACTGTTTATGCTTTTTGCCCTGCTATATATTTTCTTCCACTGAGGTCAGGGGACTTACAAGGACCAGCGATTTTACACAGGCTCAGCAGTACTGTGGCTAGAAAAATTACTGCCTTCATTTAAGTTCATTAACATGAACATTTTCAGATAACCACACCGCTCACTAGAGCCTTAGTTTATTTTGCCTTGAAATTCTTTTGGCTAATGGAGTGGTGTATTATTTGTACAAACAATAATACGTATATTGGTAAATGTTTGAAAATCTGAGGCTACAAATGCTACAAATTCTTAAGCCCCGCCCACATCTAAAGCAATTTGCTCCTTGTCACTTTGTAGCTGACAGTTGGTCATTGATACTATCAAGGAGTAAGTCAGAATGCAATTATTTCATACTTTGTTAATACACATGATAACAATGAATCAGTGATGTGGAGTCTCCCATTGTGTTTTGCTTCAATCACTCGGCTTAAAGTTCAGACTACTTTAACCCAGCACCTGGTCACATTTCACTGCTTATTTTGCCTCTCACCAACACAGGTCCTCTAATTTCATTAACATTTCTGTGTGGGCGTCCTGTTGGTTTCTTAAAATCCTGGAGTGCTGAGATGCAACCTCTCATCCACTGATTTCTCCAACTCACAACATCTTCAGTTCATTTTAAGGTTATAATTTCTTGCATTTGAAAAGTGAGCTCAGAAGATAGGGTCTTCTATGATGCTGCTGTTGGCCACCACACAAACGTAAACCATGTTGTGTTGTAATCCTATTGCCACTGTATATATAGTGAGTGTGTGCATGGAAGCTAGTTAACCGAGTTAAATTACGTTATAGTAAGCCTAAGTAACACTGAGAAAGTGTCAAAAGTATAGACACTCAATATGAACCCTTAAGCTGCAGCCCCAGTTTAAGGATTGCTCCAAACCAGCTGAGCATGGCTTCTCAAAGGGTATCCTAATTATGCTGGAGCGGTAATGACTTTTCATTAAATTAGACACTCCAGAGAATAGGACGGAATAATCAAGTGTCTCTGGGGTAAATCATCTCCACACATACTGGAGCCTATTCCACACCACTTGAGGAAAACAATCTAAAAGCAATCTGATTAATTATATGGGTTTGGAGAAAGAAACTGCCAATAGCAGCGTAAAGTGTCTCATAATTGGAATGAAGTTGGAATTTTAAGTGCATAGAGATGTTCGGTAATAACGAGGCCTGGTCACTTCAAAGACCGAAGTTCTACATGAAACATAAACATCTTGTTACGTGAAGAAATCAACACTTCACCATCTAAAGCAGGCAGGTGTTCTGCTGCCCACACACACTTACATGTATGTGCTTGAGATTGTCATCATTTATCCTAAGTGGTGGGCTTTGAGTCTTTTTTTCCTTCTACCCTACTGTCCCGTTGTTTTCTGTTGGATCAAAAATGAGCGTACAGAGCACTTCATTAAATGAAATCCTGGAAGGCTGTAGGTGTTTGTGACTCAGCACAGACTGGCGAGCCACAGCCTCACTGTCTTCTGAACTAAGGGTGCGAAAAAGCAAATGTAAATGCACTCGAGCCACAGGAAGCTGGTGAACAGCAACTGAAGTGCGATGAGAGTGATGAATCAGACGAGCTGAGCCATGAAGCAGTGGCCGCAGGTGGATCGAAACAGGTGGTGCGTGTAAACTATCGACACACAGAACACAGAGCTAATGGCATACTGGAGGAAACATGACAAATTCATCAGCAAACCTCTTTAAAAAGGTTATCGGGGTTATTCTAGCACAGATTGGGTAACCGGTTAAAATAGCGCTATGTGCTGCAAATGAAAATGATTAAAAGCAGTGGTGAAACGGTACAGCACGTTCAATTTAGGATATCATTTGATCCAAACAGTTTTAAAAACTCAAAAGCCTATTAATGCTCACAATTCAGATTTTATCAGCCCATCAAATCAGTTGTTACCAGTCACATAAATATCACCAGCAGACATCCTCTTCTACCCAGCAGGCTCAGCAGGCTGTTCTATTGTAATCAGTGAGAAAAATAAAATAGGGTGTGTAACGAAGTGCAAAGTCTCTTGTGATAAATATGGCACTGTAAGCTAGAATATATATACAGCTTTGTAGTGCGTGCTTTGCTTTGTTAAAGGTTGTGTTCTGGACAAATCACATATAATGCGTTATGTGAATGTTCTGCTCCCTGAGAATGGGCCAATGAACTGTGGTGCTCACACTTCATGGAGTCCATGCTTGTTTTATCCAGTGATAGTTCCCATAAAGTGCATTAAAACAAGATGGCTACATGCTCGAAGAGAGAACAGCAGCAGTCGTCTGAATGCTGCAGTTTTGCCGCCATTGGACATTTTCAAACCCAGAGTAAAAAGCTCAGTCTGACAGCTTGTTTTATTTCCGTGAATTAAGTGTTATAGTTAAAACTACTGTAGAAGGGAACTCAGCAGAGCGCATACCTCGACCACCCCAAATTTTCTACTTGCTGATACTACACTGCAATACATACCACTAGGGCTGCAAGTACCAATTATTTTAGTAATCAAGTATTCTACTAATTATTACATCAATTAATCGAGTAATCGGATAAGAAATACTTTTGTCTGGTTAACAGTTCATCTGCATATTTTAACTTCTGTAGATTTACTGCAGATTTGTTGGATGGAGCAGCTACAAAGTTTTCTTTTCTTCATAGTTAACACCTGCTGATCGCAGACACACACACAAGTGTAGAGAGCAGTGCAGGCGTGAAAAACATGTCAGCGATGATCCACTTGTGTTAAAGCGTCTTTTTTTCTCCAGATGACGGATCACAGCTAAAGAGAACTTTAATGCTGCTAATGTGGGTAAAGCGCTCTGCTTACGCGGCAACATCTGGGCTGCAGAGTTCAAACAAAGAATTATTTGAGTTACTCGAGGAATCGTTGCAGCCCTAGATACCACCCAATGTTGTCATAAATTACTTGATCCCAAAGACTAGACATTTATTTTATGGGCTTGAAAAAAGAACATGTAAAACATGAACAGTAATGTCATATATAGTCTTGATATCTTTTATTCAGGTTATGCACCTTAATAGCATCTTCACTGAGATATTAGTTTTTAAATATCGCCAATCATGAGTGAGAGGGACTTTTAACATTTTTGAAAACTTTTGGCGATCTTGAGCTCAGACCTTTCAAGTTTCCTTTGTTTTGGTTCAAAAACGTTCTGAGATAGCACAAATATGTGAATGTTGTCTAATTTGAATGTTGTCTAACAATGTTAACAATGGCTTTCAAAAATTCCTGGATCCAGATTGTTATTTACATGAGAACCAAAATGTAATCAGTTGTCCCCTTTTAACACCCCAACAACTACTGAAGTTCTCATTGAAATCCATTTGTAATTTTCTGAGTTATTCTGCTGACAGACAGACACAAAACCTCTCCAACCATCTGTGGGTATTGTTATTACAGCCATTTTGACTATTGAATATTTAACGTTAAAAAAACAAGTAACACAAAATGTTCATTTATGCATTTCAGGTGGTTTCCCTGTTTTTCTGAAAAGGCCTTGTTAACCTATGTTTTTTTTCTCCTAAAAATGTAACTGGCAAAATTTGTAAGATGCATCAACAGCACTACACAATTATTAGATGTTTCCACCACATCTCTGATCTAATTAGCTACATATTTCACTTGTAAACACAAGACTTAAGGGGACACACATTGGGTGATATTTGCTGGTGTACTTGTAATTCATTGTCTACAAATACAGGCTAACATTTAGAGTTGGTCTTGGCTTATTTTGCGAGAGATTGATTAGTGTTATTTGAATGCTTAAGCAGTTCTAGCTATGCCACAGACGTTTTTAGACTAGCTGTAATTTGTACAGAAGAATTTGTCAACAATTATAATAATGAAGCAAATATATGGTGCAAAATATGAATTATATAATTGTTTCACCACAGGTGGTAAACTGCTTTTAACTGATGCTAAATCGATGACAAACAGCTCCTTGAACTAACCAACTTTAGTTGGGTTTTGAGTAAATACAATATGCAAGAAAGTGTCTTTATATTTCCAGCCATGATGCAACACTAATGAGAAAAACTGTGACTAAAACTATACATGTATGTTGTATTGTGCAGTTTTATCTAGGTTTAGTCTTTTCCATTAACTTATACTAGGCTTTTCTATTGCAAGTAATGAATGTGAGACTTTTTCTGCTGTGGCTGTGTTAAAGTAAAAGCTATGCAATATGCATTGATTTTGTAATGGTTCAGTTTCTTTAAAGATATTAGTTTCATCTTCATGTTGTCCACTAAGTGGCAGCAAAACTATGTGAGTACAGGAAAAATATCCACCCCACCCATCCATTTTCAGCGTCGCAAGAGGGGAGACAGGAGCCTATCCCAGCTGTCACAGGAAAGGACGAGGGGTACAGCCTAGTCAGGTCGCCAGCCTGTCGCAGAGCTAACACACAGAAAGACACAACCATTCACACCTATAGGCAATTCAGAATCACAAATTAACCTAACCCCACTAACTGCAGTACCTGGTGAAATCATGAAAACACCACACAAGGCCAAGATGGATTTGAACTCAGGACCGTCTTGCTGTGAGGCAACAGCGCTAACCACTGCACCCCTGTGCTGCCCCTACAAGCAAAACAATATTTACTAAACACCGCTGTTTGTTTTTTTATCAGTGCTAGAAATAGGAGAAATAGGACTCAACAAGAATTATTCATTAAACCTCACAGTATGAGATTTTCAAACCTTTTTCCCTCGAGTACAACATAAGTTACTGTAAGTTCCAGTCCTCCATTGGGACACAGCCGGCATCCGATCAGCGAAGCTAATGTGAGTGCCTGTTCTTTGAGGACAAGAAGCAGACACTGCAGACCACTTAGAGGCTGCTTCAAAGCAACTGCTGACAGACAGTTGGTCTTATATCATTTAAATAAGCCCAAAAAATACAAAGAAATGAAAAAAAAAAATATTGACTTTCAAGCAGACACAAAATAACAAAAGCAGCTCACATAAACTGCCCTTCAACTCACTCGAGCTGGGTGTATTCTATATTACACAATGATCTTTATAAATCCTCACAACAAGATGGGAAAAGAGCATCTTCTATTAAACAAATATAGCCATGAGGTCTTGGATACTACTGGACGTCTTTTTTACTTCTCATGTATCTGGTGCCTGCAAGAAAGAAGACAGTAGAGGGCGCAATTGATCTTGAAACCTGAGGGCACAGCCTTCTAATAATCCAAATGCATACCTGGAAGGGATATCATTTCCGGAGATCTTTACAATAATGTCATGTTATCTTGGTAAAAGCAAGCATGCTGCGCTTCCATTTCTTTCATCTAAACAGTATTTAACTGCAAAGCACTTACCTTTAAACAACCACGCATAACACGCAACACAGATTTTATAACATTGGCGGCTCTTGGCAAAAAGAACAATGTAAATAACAGAGAGCAGACATGCCTCCCCCCTCTTTTCCATGACGTAGCACACAGCCTGCAAGGTTGTCAAGAGATTATTCTATAACAAATGATAAATCTTCTTCCAATATAGATTTTAAAGGGGGAAATGACGGCTGCTGAGAGTTTCGCAAGTGATAGAAAACTCAGAACAGGAGTTTGCGTTTTTCTGAAACTCTCTAAGAAGTGCAAGCAAAGCAGCACAATTTTAAGAGGAAATGAAATTGAATGAGGACTGGAAATAGGACATTAAGCTTTTTCAGTTGCAAGTCATTAACATAAGACAAAAAATTCCTAATCAGGAGTACATTTAGCCCTAGATAAGAGAAAGAATTCCATTAAGTTGCAATACTAGAAATAGATTGTCTCTAAGGTTTATCGGTAAAACGAAAAAAAAGACTTCTTTACGCTATAAGCACTTTTTGAAAAAAAAATAGATGCAGAAAAGCAAAAACTGAGTCTAGTGCAACCTCTCAAAACAAGCCCATCACTGTCCAAAACAAGAGTGTTCAGGCAGCAGCTTTCACAGGTATATCCTGTTTTAGGCAGAATCTGCCTGCTGTTTGTAATTGGAGATCAATTAAGAATGGTCTTTAGAGGACATCAGAGACGCAGTGGGCGAATGGGGTTCCATTATGAGGCTGCAGCAGCAGCAGATTATGTAGGAGAGTTTGCACATACTGTGCAGTCATATTTGCTGTCATATTTACCCTTGGACACAAATCATAATGATGCAACAATAAAAATGTCTGTCAAAATACGCACACTCAGAACCTTGTTTTTCCAGCAATGTGTTTGTCTACGCCTCCATCTGCAAAGTGATTCTACTATGATCCTGGGACTGGTATAACCATAACGTGTGCTGCAATGACACTGGGCTGCACTACCTGCCCAGATGGTCTGTATCAGTGGGCACCGGAGTGCGTGGGGTGTGCTGCATCCAACTGCCATCAATCACAGACAAATATGGTCCAGGGAAAAGGTTACTTCCCTTCAAAATGTGGCAGAAAAAAATAAATAAAACAATTTCCACAACAGGGAAAAGCAGGGCAGTTCAGGCACTCTGATGTTTAGTGGACTCCAGTGGGTTCAGTATATATATATATATAACAAAATATCTCATGTCTAATGGGGTACCACAATCATTTGGGGATATCTGAAAGAGACAGAGGAAGAATTGGTGAGCTCAGCAAATCTATGAACTTTTCCCTTTTTTCCTCCCTTTTCCTTCTTTCCCACAACTATAAACAGAGATGAGGTGCATGACTCAGCACCACCTTAAATGACACATCCAAGTACGGAACTTTCCTGAAGCCATAATAAAAATTGAGCAGCAGGCCATAATTTTAATCAAACTGTCCTGCTGCCATATGAAGCACAACCAGGCAGCATTACTGAGAAACAGTCAAAAACAAATAACTCCTTACTGCAGTCCTGTCAGCACATAGATTTCAAACTCACATTCTGCACCAGCGGTTGTATGAGGCTGTTCAACATGGATGCCAGCCAGGCAGTTACAGTTGGACGTGAGGCTCAATGGCACCCGCTCGAGTGGATCTGTCATTAGCGGCCCCACCTGCTGCCACCGCGCACCCCGTAGGCTGGGCCTGTGTCACATTCTTTTATTACACCCCCTGACATGAAGCTGCTGTCTGCTGAGCCCACTCTTACAGATCAGTGCCCACTGAGGCGTGTACGACATCGGAAAGCGTCCAAAGAAACATCGAAAATTACAACCACAGCTGCTAAAGTGGTGCTTTTCTGCTCAGCCAGTTGAAAAATCTGTCGGGTCAAGCCAAAAAATAAAAAATAAATCTCACTGAACAGCAACAAATAAAAAATCTGCACTGATGCAAGAAGACCAAATTATTGTTTTTCCTTTCCTTAACCAAACCACTTTCCTCGCCTCTTAACACAGTGGATATTGCACTGCAGCTGCGTAATGAGAAGTGTTCACTCTGAATCATAACGCCTCATATCCCCAAATAAAAAAAACAAAACTATGAAGCTCATGCTGAGATGCGAGGATCAACCCAATAAAACCTTCCAAGGCACATGCAGTGGCACGATTGCCAGTTATTCTGGGGGCACAAATATCACTAAACAAGCAATCCACAAGCAACATGAAAAGATAATGTAATGCTCCTTTGAATCGGTGCCATCATAAACCCCAATAGCAATAAACATTTGTCCTCACTTCAGTTCATTTTAGCAATATCGCATACTGTACATTATCATTCCACACATATCTTAGCCAATTGTGTTCTGCTTGAGATTGCAAGGGAGAAGTTTAGTCCACTGCATGAGAAATAATACTAGGATAATAAATATGTGCTGCTTAAAAGGATCACTGTTTTAGTCACATATACTGTTCATCTCAGAGCGTACGGATCCCAGGGGTATCAGGCACAGCAGTAGTAGGTGCACATTTAGAATTTGCAATAAGCACCTCTGCTGAAATGGACAACAGATAAGAAAATACCATTTTTGTTGGTGTGTGATTGATTGAATGCACAAATTGTTATCTTGGCATTAATTATTAAAGTTACAGTGTGTAAATATTTCACTGCTAGATGAAGGTAGATTGGTGATTGCAGTTATCTGAGTTCTGTTTTCGTACACCTTAAAATTCAAAAGCATAATCTACAGTGGCTGCAATAGGACAGACATGTTTTAGTCAGGCACAAAGGATCAAAAACATTAAATTTAGACTACACCTCATAATGGCCGAGGCTGGCCAGTGTGTTTCTGCTACTTTTTGGATTGGATCTGGATCCGCCCCACAGTCTTCTATCCGTAGAAGGCTGTCAGTCCGCTCTTTATCTCAGCGGTTAATTGTGAGAATTGTTCACCTTTATAAACTCCAAAGGAGGCTGTAAAACTTTGTGAAAGGATTCCGATATGAGTCAGAGCTGGACCTGATTTTCACAAATAATCTAGAAAGAATAATTAAAAGCTACAACTTGATTACTGGTCTCTCTGATCATAATCTTACTCTGGTAGCGAGGAAGGTGACTAAAAGTAGATTCAATTACTGTAAAGAAAGGCTAGTAAATTTTTTTTAACTGTATCCCAAAAAAATAGGTTAGCTGCTTTTGATAAAGATTTAAATAACCTGATATGGAGTGATATAATAAACTGTTTTACCACAAAAGTCCAGGCTAAAAGCAAAAGAAAATATACCATGGATTAATGAAAACCTGAGGAAACTCATGTGAGAACGGGATGCTGCATTAAAAAGAGCTATTAAATCAGGAAGGGACATAGACAGGCTAATTTTTAAGGGACTGATAAATAAAGTTATTCAAGAAATGAGGAACGCTAAATCTCATTTTTAATATATTGGATCCTGCGAAAGGGATTATATGGCACCATATTTTATGAGAAAGAAAACAACGTGTTTAGGAGATATTCAGCTTAAAATTGAGGGGGAACTAATTGACAATATGGCTAAGATTGCTGCTATTTTTAAAAATTTTTTCCTTGATTCTGTATATGAGTTGAGTATGAATTTTAATGATGGTGATGTTGATATTGTAATATCAATATCAATATCAATGTCTGCCCTGTAATATTGGCAGACAAGACTTTTGATCTCTCACCAACAAACATTACAGAAGTGAGTAAAATTATAAAGTCCTTAAAAAGTTCAAAATGCTGGGATTTTTTCCAACTCGACTCCATATTTATTAAAAAAATATTATAATATTATGGCTTTGCCTATAACTCACTTAATCTCTCGCTTGAACAAAATGTTTTCCCTAATGTATGGAAACAGGAAATTATTAACCTGTCTTTAAGAATGGGGACTGTCACAAAGTCAGTAATTATAGGCCCATAAGTATTTTGCCAGTATTATCCAAGGTTGCTGAGAAGGTTGTAGTCAAGCAATTGACAACTTACCTAGATACCAGTAACTTTGGTCTACATCTACTGCCATTTGGTTTCCGCGCCAACCACTTCACTGAAACTGCTAGACTACATTTGATAGAGCAGATAAACTCCAAGTAGATAGAAGAGGGGTGGTTGGTGCAGTTTTTTTGGATATGAAGAAGGCATTTTATACAGTAAATGATAATGCCCTTATCTCTAAACTCAAGTTTAATTTTTAATCTCAAGCCCTCAAATGGATGTCTTCATATCTCTCTGACAGGTCATAATGTGTTAAAGTAGGTAATGTGTTGTCTGATAATGCTAGGTGTTTGTTCGGTGTTCCCCAAGGTTTTGTGTTAGGCCCGCTGTTGTTTAGCCTTTATATTAACGACCTTCCACAAGTGTGTCACTTGCGTGGAATTAATATGCAAATGTATGCTGATGATGCTGTTATATATGCATATGCAAAAACTGCAGCATTGTCAGGAAAGAAATTAACAACTGAAATGGAAAGAATCATGGAGTAGCTTGATCAGTCCTGTCTCACTCTTAGTATAAGTAAAACTAAAGGTATATTCTTTTCTAAAACAAAACAGTCTATTAGAGCAGACATTTTTATAAAGGATAAAAAGATTGAAATTGCAAGTGAGTTTAAATATCTTGGTATGATCTTTGATTCAAATCTTAGTTTTAAGACTGACACAAAGAAACTGACTAAGACCATTAAATACAATCTTTTAAATTTCAGGCACATTAGAAGTTGCCTTTCAATGGATGCTGCTAGGATCTTCATGCATGCCATGATCCTTTCCCATATGTCATATAGTATAACATGTTGGGGACAAGCTGGGGAAATGGTCATTAAACCACAACTCTAAAAATGATTGACAAAAAAATCTATGCAATATCATCATTGTAAGATTTTGGAGAGACATCATTTAATGACATTTGAAAACTTTAAATTATTCTCCAATATGTGTTTAGTGTTCAAGATTTTAAATGGTTTGGCCCCTCCTCGACTGCTTTATTTTATTACCTTTCGCCCAAGAGAATCCATAATATCTACAAGGATACCTTCAACTAAAGACTGTGTTGTTATTTTTTGCAGTTGGACAATCAGCCACAACTCATTGTTATACTCTGCCCGACATCAACAAAAACTGTATTTCTATTAAGAGTTTTAAAAACAGGCTGAAAAATTTGCTGAAAGACTCAGAGACTTGTAAACACTGGTGTAGTTCTGAGTGTGGGTGTGAGTCGGTGACTATGTGGGTAGATGGGGTTTTTTTTATATTTAAATTTTTTGGGGGATATTGAGATGCTTTTTATGTAACCTGCCAAGGGACTGCAGGTGCAAATTAGCTTTAAGCTAACTCTGGTACAATGCATCAAATGGTAACGTTAATATTGAATATATTGTACCTTTTTAAATAAAATAAAGTAAAGAGAGGCTCACTTCCGACCAATGACAGCGATACTGAGGCCAGTTGTTGAGGATGCTGAACTTTTCTGTCAGTAAGCGCTGCTGTTTTTGCCGCTGTTAGCGTTTGCTTGCTGATGATAGTGAAAATCTTTGAAGCGGATCTAATATTGTTGGACTCGGACACTTGGTGAATAAACTGTCATATGATGTGAGAATATAATCAAACTGATGGAAAGTGTGATTTTTAGGATACTCGAGCCTAGCATTAGCTGGCATAATGTTAGCTTATTACCAGCTGTTGTTGTTGTTGTAGCCGGCTCACTGTCAGCTGTCTGAAGGGCCACATGTCTCATCTGCTGACAGTAAGAGTAACGAATAAATGAGCATGTTTCTGAACATTTTCATGTGTTAGAGGCCTGACTTCAGTTCAGGAGATGAGGCTTGAGGTGGGGAGGAAGAGGGTGACATTTCTTTAAGACGCCGGTGGCGTCGTCTCTTTCCTCCACATTTTTGTTGCTTTGGTGAAGGCCACATACATAAAATGTGATTACTAAAGAGCTGTCCTTCCCAGCCACTGTATTCAAATATGGCGGAGAACATGACACCTTCTGCAAACTGGCACCTGCTCCCCTATGTATTTTTAATTTAATTTGTTGGAAGATAGAATTACACACTAATTATGTATATTTATGAGTACAACATCATTTTTTAAAATTAAATAACCTCAAAAATGAATGACTCTTCCTTCAAAGACAAATACAGTTGTATATCCTCAGATGGACAATCTTGAACAGCCCGTGGCTATGCCAAGATCACAAAAAGTGCAATAAATGACACATTCATCAACTTACTCTGGGCCAAAGTCTCATCTAAAATCTATTAGGCAGGCTCTGATGACAGCTTATCACCAACAGTGACAGGTGAAACACTAACCGTGTCAATGCTGCTAACACTGCATCGACACCGCTCGACATCCACCAGCTGGCTATTAATAAACCACAGGCTGGAGAGGAAACCCTTTTCCCTGGGTAAATGGCGAGACATGTTGCAATCCATCCTCTTACACAGACCTGCAGACCTTAACCAACCTTATCTGTGCCAAGCAGCTACCGGTATCCTCAAGTATCACCTGCTCTCTTACGTTACCCACATGAAACCCAGATTACATGTCTGTGCTGGGAAGTTGCAGCATGAGTTTCATCATGTCAAAGTGGCATTTTGTTTTCTTTCAGAGGCTGACAAAAAGTGATGTTTGGAAGAAAAAGTCTGTTTTTATCAGTTTTATCTGATGATTGTGAATGTGTACAGCAGCAGTTCAAAATGAGATTATCCTTAAAAAGATGTGTTCACAATCCAATTTAATTGTTCAACTCGGGGCAAAAGCTTTTGGTCATTAATCCTTGCAGATTATGAGGGGATATTAGAGTGTGTCTTTGTTTCATGCCTCTCTAAATCACTCATCTTTGCTTGCAAAGAAATACTGTAATCTGTAAAAAGTGGAAGCCAATCAATATGTGCAATCTGCAAGGCTGTGTAAAGTAGAGCCAACCTCGCACGCATTATTCAGTTCACACAGGAATCTTCTTTCAAGCAACAGCCCAGGATTACAGGTGTATTATGCATGCAGGAAGACTGCCTGTAAAATGTTTTCTTATTAGCTTTTAATTCCTTTATGATATGCTGATATTGCTTGAACATGCCTCCTCATACACAACAGACAAAGGCTGAACATATCTGGTCGCAGATTGTCTTCTGAGCGGATGCTGCAGCACAAATCACATCCTGTCAGGCTAATTCAGTTGCACACATTTCACACCAAGAGTGGAGAACAAAGTGCTGAATAATGCTGTTGGTGTCTCTTAATATGCTGAGATAAAGGAAAGGCAATTGCTTCAGTAGCAAATATATTGTAAATCTCTCAGAGGGACAAGAATTTGTTGATACTAGTGCAATATGCAGACACGTTTTCAGGTAGTGCAAACAAAAGTATTGAGCTGTAATATCTAGCTTTAGAGATGTTCTCTTCATTTGAATCATTTTTAGATGAGATATTAGGCAAAACAGCCCAGTATTTCACAGTAATAAAACAAAAGTACACATAATGCAGAAAAATAAGCTTGATTTGTGCAGCTGAATTACACTTTCACGTTCTATATTGTAAACACATGCATCAACCCCTGGATGTTTCCCAAGCTAGGAAAACAAAGGCGTGAATGAGGCTGCGCAGCCAAGCAAGGCTTAAACTAACATGTTTTTTTTTTTTATTTCAAAGAAGATTTTACCATTTCCAAATATGCCAAATATATTAAACTGAGCAATGTGAATTAATTGGCACATAAATATGTTTAACATTTGATAGAGAGGTAGATTTGGCAATATTTGACTAAGTGTAAAGATTAAGCAGTGCTGTCTTGTTGAAGAGCTGATAAATAATAATAGGATGCTTTACGTGGAATAAGATTGTTTTTCCTACCTGAAATATACTTAAAAAAAAATAAAAACAGGTTAGTGGATGTTAAGGAGACAACAGAGGTACTGTAGAAGCAGAAATGCAATAAAAGACAAAAGTTTCACCTAAAAGTACTTTAGGCAATAATCCAATTCCTTCCCCTTCATTTAGCTGCAGCACCGCAGACCTGGTATAATATGAAACATCATAGAGTAGGTATACCACCATACAGTATGTGAGTGAGCTACACAAAGGAAGTCATGCACACGGCACACATCTATAAATTAATCACATTAACCAATCCTCAGCAGTGTAACTGCTGTTAGACAAACTCTTTCTCTTTTTTTTAACACTATCTCCTTCTCAAGGTCAAGAAGCCTAACCTTTAAATCCACCTCCACACAGTACTATAGTGACTGACCTTTCACCCTACGAGGAATATTTCCAGAACCAGTTTGTGTCTGTGGTGTATGTAACAGAATTAGGTTTGAGTTCCTGCTCATGAAAATTACATGACTTTAAGTTGACTGGCAGATATGTGTGTGTGAATTATGCATTACATGGTAAACGCCGACCTGTGTGGGTATTGCTTCCAGAGACATTTTTCAGTTCAATACATTAAGATCTTAGGCTTAGAGGTCGCGGGTTCTCAATGTCATGTGGATATGTTAGGCGTGAGTGTTTTGTTGTATCATTGATGCTGGCAGCTGAGGATGTTCATGTGCTGTTATGAAGCATGTGCTGAGGACAATACTTAAAACTCAGTCCGGTCCCATTTCAAACAGTCATACAAATGCCATTTATTTGTTCAAGTATACACACATGCACTGCCCAGTTTTTCTTCATTGCAGTCAGAATGACTTGAACTTCAATTGGAAGACAGTTTAGTGTCTGTACCATGAATGTCCTCTGATGCGACAGAAGCAACGAAGAATAAAAAAGTGGCAACTATTTTATTTCAATCCAAGTCCATTATTTATAACCTGGGAGATTTGTTGGGTAAAATTGAACTTTGTTACTACTTTGTTGCATACTTTGTCTACAAGAGGTCACTCTGCAACTTCCCTGCTGGCAACACGTGTTTGACCCACAACAAACACAGCTACACATAACTATACATAGCTGTTTGGGAAGAAAATATCGGCTGATATATTTAAATATCAGTTTTTGATATCACCAAATATTGGTATTGGTATGAGTCTGACGGATTCTACAGAAAAAGAAAATTGCTTCAGAGCAAATACAAAAAGTAAAGAAAATGTAAAGAGACAAAAAAAAAACATATCTGTTTCAATCTGAATTTCTTGCTTCTCTGCAGGACGATTTTGGGTCCTTTTGCATGCTTCAGCCCACTATTGTTTTCCAATAATCAATCCATAGAGTCAGCTATGCCATCCTCTCCCCATCAGATGCTCCCTCACTGACACTTGTCAGGCTGGTGTAGTCAATGAATCATGAGGTCTGCCTATTATTATTAATTCAACAAACACACAAGCACATACATGTAGAGCTATCTTCACTATACTCTCCCCTACATCCACCCACCAACTGTACATAACAAACACAGCAGGTGAATACATTCCAGCATGTGTACACACACCTGAGGGACGGATTTGTTTTCCCAGCCAAGCACCAGGACATCGTGAGCCCTGACAGCAACTGCCTCACTAACAGGGTTTTTCATGGTTTCAGCTGTAAATCAGAGCTCAGTGTTGGAAAGCAGCCCATTTTCCTGCAATTATGCAGCTAATTTCAATTCTGCTGTTTGCAGGAGTCAATTATAGTAACCCACTCTGCAAGTTTACAAGGCCTCAGCGCAGTTTTAATGTGAAGCCACTTTAAATTGCAGTGAGTGCTGTTTAGCATGCATTCGTCACAGTGGTACAAGCGGACGCCGCTCAAGTATTAATACAGTCATTTTCAGGGCGCGAGAAAATTCAGTTAGGGGACATTTCAGATTGCTGTGAGCAACTACACAAATGTGCACATACTGTCGAAGAACCCCTTTACACAGAGAAATGCACACCAACCCAAGGTGAGTTTTACACCAAGAGCTCAGATTTGTCAGTGCTCTGGGGAAGTGAGAAATGGAATAGGTCTTTTTTTTTTTTAATGCAGTTAGAGGCCACTCCACCGTGTCACCTACTGTAGTAGGTGAAGGACACACATCAGACTGAGAGCTGCTACTACAGCCAAAGCTCAGAGCTCATCATCTTTTGTGCTCTCTAGGAATAGCCACAGGGAGACGAACCAAGTATGCTTTAAAGAGGAACTATTATGTTCCATTTAGGCTCCATAATTATATTCTAGGACTCCAGCAGAGTAGTTTTGCGTGATTTGCATTTCAGAAAAAATGTATTTATCTTATATTAGGCCTCACTACAGCACCTCTGTTTATCTTCTGTCTGGAAGAAACCATTTTAACTCCTGTTTTTTTAAGACGCTCATTTATACGACTGCGAGTATGACCGTGGGCCCTACCTCCACCATGAAAATGTAAATATATTATAAAAAAAATGGATTCCAAATCCATCCATACATGCTGAAGCCCAAATATAAAAGGTGCACAACATCAACACTAGGCAACAAAGATTGTTCTCATTATGTGCTTATTGTGGGAGATAATACTTTTTCAGCGACACGCTGTATAAACCTGTTTGTATATATGGCCCTGATTACAACTGTGCATAAGTGAAATGTACATTAATAATACTGGGCGTGGAAAATGTCTGCTATCAGGTAAAACCAAAGATAGCATACCAAGAAAAGGTTATTCTGCTCTAACTCTATCTCAATGGCTCATTGCTCAAAGCCCTTTCAGACATATTAAAACAGCTTGCAAGACCAGAATTATAAAGAGCAGCTTTGCTACACTGGAAATACACCTACTGTCGTCATGAAAAGTCACAAGCCATATGGTTTGATTATCAATAAAAAGCTAACATTTCAGTAACATGTTACTTAAATTGCTGTTGATCCTTATAAATGTCTTTCAGCATTAGCCTTTAGCATTAGCAGAAATTCACCAAAGTGCAGACCTCCACCACCTGGCTACACCCCGATATCTCATATCTCTTGCTACAGTGCACAGAGACCAAAGGGCCCGTAACAACAGACCCTACTTCTGATGCATCCCCCACAGTATACCCTGAGGGACACAGTCACGCCTTCTCCAAGTCCACAAAACACATGTAGGCTGGTTGGGCAAACCTTAACTTTCCACACCTTAATCAGCTAAAGTTTGTGAAAATGTCTTTATTTACTGTGTTTATTTCTGGGATTAATTATTTTGAGATTGACTTGCTGAGACTGAAGGAATTTGTGAAGGAATTCATTTACATAAGCAGGTTTAAAGCCTGGAAAACCTCATATTTAATACTTTGAATAACTTCAATCTGCAACGCTCCCCCATCTCGTGTAGGATGTCAGAAAAAAAAATCCACACCTCAAGTCACAGTGAGATATATAGTCATTTGCTGGCAGCAAAGTTTGATGGCAGCTCAACAGCAATTTAAATTTTCACAAGTATGATTATGTTAGTCTGGTATACTGCAGGTGTAAGCAGACAACTCTTCAACTGGAAAAGTCCCTGTTTTGACAGGTCTCTGATTTACTTAAAAATCTTTGAGGACATAACTGAATCCCTACCAGCTGCATTGACATTGTTCTATAGCTATCCTGACATCCATAAAGCATCACACTGACTCTGGTTCTTCACTGTAATCAACCTTTCATGGTCTCTCAAAGGCCTGACAGCAGTGCTGAAAGGGTTAAAGTCTGAATCAAAGAGTGCAGGACTTGGCAAGCACCATGAAATCCCATTTCATGATCAGGCTTTGGCATTACAGCGCTGTTTTGGATCTGGGTTTGGGTGGGTCAATACACAATCGATAGATTTCATTTCCCGTTTTCATAGCTCAGCAACAGAATCCAATAAAATTCATGAGAACACCCAACGAGTGGACAGATACGGCTTGATTCATGCGGCAGGATGGCAAGAATTTGAAGCTTGGAACAATGTGCAAACTTTATTTGAGATTCAAACTTAACTTGATGTATTCAAATGTGTAACACAATACTGTTAACAAGTATTACGAATATGCGTGCGAACAGATGCAGTTGAACTCCGGTGAAAAGATGCAAAAAGCACACATAAAATAAAATTGAATTATGAATTAAAAGTTAGACTCTCATTTGCCTTCACCCATATCTGGTACCACACTTTTATCACAAGAAGAAAATCAGAGTTTGAACAGCGCCAGCCTCTCTCTACAGTAAGCATGGATTTATACCAAATCCCCACCTCTGAAAAGATCTTTCATAGCATGAGCTCTTTCATCGCCTGCAGCACTGTAAACCTTTAAGTTGAGTCAGGAACTTAGTCTTTTATATTCTTGCCCTCAGACATGGTTTGTGCATCAATTATTCACAGCCTACTGTTTGCCAGAAGTGGGGAATTGAATTTAAGACCAATAAAATCCTGGTTTGAACACAAATCATCAGTGATTCATGACTGAACATTATGTGACACAGAAAGGTAAAAGCAACATTTACCTGCTATCTGTAAAAAGCTTGTTTTTGTTGTTTGTTTTAAAATCAACAGATACATAGATTGGGCAAAATGTAAAAAAAATAAATAAATAACGAGCGCACAACTGTCTGCATAATGAACATGAAATATTTGTATGTGCGAGTCGATGTGCTGGGCTCAGTATTACAGTCGAGTCATGCTGAGGTCATGAATAAGAAATCAGCAGAGGCAATTTTAGTGATCCCATATATAAATCTAACCACATAAATACAGTATGGGCTCAACTTAACTGCAATAATACAACCCAGAAAGCCCCCACCCCCCCACCCCTGCAGACTGGGGGCTTGTTTAAGGTTTTGATATAGTGTAATGACTTCAGTAACCTGATTGATTGCCTGAATGCATCCTAAAGCCTTTACTCCGTCCTGTTTTATTTGCGGCAGTAGAAAGGCAATAAAAGATGAGAAAGCTCCCTTTTCTCAGGAACCTCAGAACCATCCTGCTGTTGTGTAGCTTGCAGTGCACACAGTCGACTGATGCCAGGTTCAAATCATCATCTAACCTGATTACAAAGCGGCCCTTGGAAGATTTTCTCCTTTCTGAAGCTTAACATCCCTCCAAAAAGCTTGAGAACCTCTCCTGTAGACTGTTATGCTTTCTTTTTATATGTATATAATCTCTTTTTTTTCTGCAGTGATGGCAGACAGATGCATTGTGACAGCCCACACACGGACAGGTATTTTTGCACTGTTCTGTCAAAGCACAAGCCACAGCGGTCCCACTACTGTGACATGAACCCACTCACAAAATCCCAGAGAAAAGCACTGTGCTGTGTGACCGCCTGCAATGGGAGAAAATATCAAGCCTGACAATACTGGCTTGATATCATAAATATGGTCAATAAAAATGCATGTTTGTGCTATATGTTTACAAACAGGAATTTTAATATAAATCATCTTTCTGCGCCCTTGAGATTGCTTTTTTTTTGATAGCCTATTATAACAGTATGGTTGGCTGATCAGACTTGCAAAGTGAGGGCAATCAGTATTTGCATAGGTTATAAAACAGTGGTATGTAATCAGAGCAGCCACACGTGAGGCGACTACATAATAAGACCGCAGGAAAGTAATTTTTCTTCTCTTGGGATCAAAAATACATTGATAATATGCTTTAATTGTCCAACAGCTCAAAATAACTGAATTTGCTTATTGCTATGCATGTGACTGGGTTCCTTGTCGTCAAAGAAAAAATCAAGTGTGGGGAAAAAAAACCCTCACCGCTAACCTAAAGTTTAACAACTCCAAATTAGCCGAAGGTCAGTTCAAGCAAGAGGCACTGACTGTGTTTTCATATCAAAAATGTACCCTTTGAACCGCTCTCGTCCTCATTATTACAGAGCTTCACCCACCCAGAGAGTCTATTTTAGCATGTCCCAGCTTGAGCCGGTCAAACTTGGTGAGCACATTGATCGTTGTGTTAAAGGACAAGTAATTGTGGGTGAGTGGTGAGCTCTGATTGCCTCTGGGCTTCTTCAGAACCAATTTGTCTGCTTGTCACTTTAGGGCTCGTGCTCGAGGCTCGGTGTGGGGCAGGGAAGGAGCCTGACGGGAAATGTGATCTCCTGGTGATGTGTTGAGTGCGTCCTCCTCGTCTGTTTGTGTGAATTTGCTTCATGAGTGCATTATTCAGTATGTGCTTCTAGGCGCCAGCGTCAGATACTAGGATCACTTTGTTTTAGTTATTGTTTGCAGACTTGCAGGCCATTGTTGCTGTAGAGCTCAGTATTTCAGATGCGCCTCAGACAGGTGTGCTTACACAGCCATATAAACTTTGCTCAAGCAGCAATCTCTGAGGCTGAAAAATGAATCCTAGGCACAGGTACCAAAAACCGCAGTTCCTTAAACGGCCACCAGAGGCTGTCTTTAGAAATCCAAACAGGCTCCCATGTACCGTATTTTTCGGACTTTAAGTCGCTCCGGAGTATAGCATAATAAAGCATAATAAAGAAGAAAAAAACATATATAAGTCGCACTGGACTATAAGTTACGGAAGCCGTGAACGGCCATGGTCCCTATAAACTTTTTTCCAATGGTTTTCTCGTGATAACGCGTTATTTATCTCGTTATCACGGGATAACGAATACCGTTTTCCCGAGATAACGAGATAAATAACGCGTTATCACGGGATAACGAACTTTGTTTTCTTGAGATAACGAACTTTGTTTTCTCTTGAATGGTCATAATCAGTGTTGTTAAGTTGCTAAGAATGGACTCGAGCTGAAAATGTCAGATGACATAGATGAACGCATTA
>VUQK01038337.1:0-10056 GCA_015106715.1 Bujurquina vittata | reverse complement strand
TAATATTACACACATTTAGCACGTAGCGCTGCTGTCTTGTGAACAGTTAGTTGTTGCATATATTCCTTTAAACGGTATCTTTGTCAAGTTTTTATTACACAATAGTCACTTTTGCGCCTTTAATCTTGGACCTGTACTACTACTGTAAGTATGAAAATACTAAAACTAATACTGAAACTAATTAAAACTAATTAAAACTAACTAAAACTAAGCATAAAACCAAAAATAAAAACTAATAAAAATGAGCAAAACCACTCTGAAAACTAATTAAAACTAACTGAATTAGAGAAAAAAAAAAGTAAAAACTAACTAAAACTAAACTATAATGTAAAATCCAAAACTATTATAACCCTGGTCAGCAGTGGCTATTTTTTGAGATGATGCTGGCAAAGACTGTTGATGGTAAAACGACATAAAGAAAGCAAACTGTAAACTTTCTGCTGGCTACAATCTTCACATTATGCCATCCAAATCAAAAACTGTGAAGATGATTTCTTTTGGGTATCTTTTTAAAGCATGAACGCATCGGCATCTGTTCAGTGATTGACAGTGTTTGACATCCATTTACGGTTTTAGCATGTGTGTGTATCAGCAGATTTTTAGGATTTGAAAATCAGAGGAAATGAGACAATAAAAGCAACAGAGAGTAAAGGTTGTCTTCCTTCACTTGTCTACCAGCGTGTCTGTCTGTGCTGCAGAACTGGTCAACAGACCTTTATTTTATTTAATGAAGCAGCCTATGCACTATCTTCAGAGGATTGTTTCTGTAATAAAGGTCACACAGTGCAACACTTAGCATGGGGTTCTCTGGTTTCTGCCCACAGTCTGAATCACATAGGTGTGGATTTGAGCATAAATAGTTATTTGTCTCTTTGCATTAGCCCTGTGTCAGCTAAGACTAAGTGTAACTGATGATAGAGACAGATAGAGCATTGAGGGCACCATTAAAGGGTGTATTGCATGAGTGATGCTGTGATCATGTACCTGTTTCTGCCAGAGTCTCTGAAGCCTTTGGCAAATGGGTTGCGGTCAATCTTTAGTCTGGTGATCTGCAGAAAAGGAGAACACAGAAACTGATACTTTATCCTTTCAAAAATGTTTGAGTAGAATAAATTTAGAAGACAATGCCATCACTATAAACACAGATGCTCAAAGTAATTGAACTTTTTTTTTTAAATTACCAACTGATTTGTCTTTTGTGAATTTAGCTTTTTGAGCTTAAAAACGGTTTATTTTTGATTCACTTCACTCATTACTCTAATACCTTACAGCAGCACAATTGTTAAAGAGACTGACCATTTTTCTGGAAGATGAAATTTTTAAAAAGTAAATATGTTGTAATCATTTTTTTCTATGAGGATAAAATAAGAGCTGAATACCTGCTGGTTCTGGTAGGCAGTGACGGTGGTGAAGACCGTCTCAGGGAAGCTAAAGGTCTTAACTCCCTCCCCACTGGGCACTGGCTTGTTTGGAGACAGTTCACTGCTGAAGTCCTTCCTGATGACATGAACACGAGGCTGATATTTGTGCATGGAGTGGAGGATGATCTGCAAATATGAAAAAAAGGGGGGGGGATAGTGAAGTGCAGTCACTTATTTTGTATTATTCACAGATGCTGTGTAATCTGTGAAGGCGGACTTCAGTTTTTACAAATCTGTGTGTGCATGTGTGATAGCTGTGTAGAAGCTTACAGCTCAAAATACAAAACTTCCTTCCTGAAAACAAAAAACAACACACAAAGTTTTTTTTCTTATCAATTAGCTCCACTGATTCCATCCCAGGGCTACGTGACATTAAGCGGAAAGAAAGTTCACACTGCAGTGACGCTGGCTTGAGGATTATTTCACAGCAGAGCCGAGGCGTCAGACACAGTCGGCCCCAGCCTCGCCTCGGGGCTTCAGTCTGCTCCTGATTAATCTGAGAGTGAGAAAACCTCCCCAGAGCCAAACACCCACAACCCCCCCACACACACTCTGTTACAACAGAGGGGGTCATTTCAAACTGGAGCCGCAGGGGAAAAACACCTCTGAATATCAAAAACATTACATTCAATGTTCCAGACCTCAAATCACACACACACGAATCATGACTGGGCATCTGCGTGGAGACGCATGTGCTAATCTGCAATCCTCATTTTCAAACATGTCTCCATCTCTGTTGTTCGGTATTCATTTTTGTGGTGTTCTGAAGTGCTCTGCCCAGCGATGACCTGCCAATCAAACCGCGTGGGCGGGTGCTGTGGTGTCTCTTTACTCGGGTGGTCAGAGAAACGGTCTCCTGGCAGCATGTCTCGGCATAAGTTTTGCACCGTGGAAGAAATACTTTCAAATTTTGTGGGTTGTTTTCAGGCCGCCTTTGTTTCAATTGATAAAACAGAATTGTGAAAATGGAGCTGCCTTATTTTAAAGTCACACTGTGATATGATGAACTCAGTACAAACGACTCAGGGAGCAGCCAAAGGACATCAGTTGACAGTTGTTCACGCTCAAGTACAATTAGTTTAATACGTCGTGTTTTCATTTCCATGATAGGTAATGACGTTCTTTCAACCCCCTTTGAAAATCATCTGGACATTCACACCAGAGACACATGCACACAACAGATGTCGCGTGCATGTCCGCAAAGTTAGATCCCATTAGGTCTCTGAAGCACATTTGGCTTCAATCGATTTTTAAACATAGTTAAAACACTTTAACGACCATAAACAATCAGTAATCAAAGCAATAAAGTACGCAGAGCGGGTGAACTCCTGTGATTTCAGCTGTGAAAGAACACTGCTGAGGATTCAGTAAGGGTTCTCACTCACAGACAATGATAGCACGGACTCTATGTGAGTCAGTATGTGCGTCTCTGAAAGCTCGTTTACTCAGTATAAAAGAGAAAGAGGCAAAGCTTCAAAGCAGACTGCAGAAACATTTTGAACGATTTCACACAGCAGCATTGATATGTTACCATGCAATGGATCATTAACAAAGAACAAAAGAGGAGTGACAAAAAATGTTTTGGCTAGTCCGGTCTGCTTCAGCGTTTTATTGGGTTTTCCCATACAGCAGTAGGACGATTAGTGAGAGGGACAACGTGAGGCAGATTTGAACCTATGAGGATGAAGACTGCAGGTACTGAGGCAAGAGAGAGCTTGAAGGACGGACTCCCCTGTGCGCAAGTGACACCGAACTGCCGGTCGGACGACTTTCACCACATTATAGAAAATTCCTGAGAGCAAAACTCTGGTGTAATTAAAGCAAATTGCAGTCTTGCTGTTGCTTTGAGCAACATTTGCAGGGTGACTTTATCAGTCTTGCAAACATTTAGGAATGTATAATTAAGTGCATATTGATAACCATGAAATTAAAAATTACACACATGATAACAGTTTTTAAAAACTGATTACAGAACATCTTACAGCTGCAAACAATTGTATTTTAAATGTAATTAATGTGCCAAAAGAAAATAAAGCAAAACCGTGTTACTGCCACTGTTTTTATATTCTGATTTTCTGTAGCTCGCAATATAATATCTTTATCGTGAATTTATTTTTTCATCAAGATAATCAATAATTTTGAAGTCAAAAATCTGACATTAAACTTTTTTTTATAAGCTTGTTATTATGTAAAATTGTTTATGTATCAGCTGCTATATTAATATGAATGCAGTATATTATTATGCAATGTAATGCATGGTTTAAAAAACTGAACATTATCATATTATATGATATGAATCATTGAGTTTTAAGTAAGTTAATATACTTTCATATTATTGCAGTGTTTGAACTGAGGAATCTCTGGGCACTTCTTCCATACCTGATTAAAACAGGAAAAAGCTGAGATGTATTTTATCCCTCATGAATGGCGGTTCAGTGCAGTTAGTTTAAAAAGAAACTAATAAATCAAGAATATGTTGCATGTGCTGCATGTGCACTTTGGTAAGGGCACATACAATTATTAAGCACCATGTAATGGAAATACTTAGACAGCATCTCAAAATATCTCACAGTGTACTCCCACCACTGCCTGTGCTTATTTTTTGTTGTTTGCTGAGGTGCGATCAAAGATGTTATATGCTGTGCTGCGATTAGATGTTTTATTTTTCATCTGTAAAATTCCAGCACTGCTCTTTGGTTTTATGTAGTCAACAGCTAAACCTGCAGAGCTCATCGCAAAATTACAAACTAGTGGAGACACCGTTTGATGGTGTGCTCCCAGAGACAAACTATCGATACTGATTTTTGCTCACGGACTGCTTCTGTTGTGCGCTGTGATGTCTGATGATTCATGACACATATGGTGTCTGTTTCTGATGAGGCAGACATTTTACGACACCACAAGCCAGGAGGATGAGTGAGAAGCGGTGAGGTTTCCCCATACAGGAAGCTCCGAAATCAATTTTCTTTGGCCTCTAAAGACCCTCCAGAGAAACAAAGACCTTAAAGCTGAGCAGCAGGAGAGGAAAGACACCCCCTCACACACACACACACGCACACTGAACGAGCCCTGCAAGTGAATCCTCGCCCACTGACACCCATATGTTATTACATTTGTCACCATTGAGCTGATGTGATCATCTGCAGAGCTCTGGCGGAGCAGGAACCTGCCATGCCCCTGCAGTGCACTACACTACTAAGTGAAGCCCGCCATTTTGTCCCAGAGCTGGAGACATCTCCATCATGGCGGTGTCACTACGACACGGCTTTTACAATCATTTTGCATTTCAGTAACAATGGCGACCTCAGGGGAAAGCTGATTTGGAGCGAGATTCTTTCCACCAGACTCTCTGATCTCTCACAGTAATCAAAGCAGAGCCTCCTTTCAAACGATTTGATAGCCATGAAGTGACATCTTCACCACTCAGAAATTGTAACTGAAAAAAAAAAAAAGAGCACGTGTCCTCTCCTTGCACTGGCTCTCCTTTAGTTTATAAAAGCACACACATACAGAGCTGAGACTCGAGATGACAGATTCACATCATAACGTGGGCGTTTATGGTTGTTGTGGCTAACATGTGAGCAAACTGTATCTTATTTATACATCAGACATCTTGCTGAATGTCTGATGTATAAATAAGCACAAATTCATTGCATGCTAAGTGCTGAATCTTTGACTCGCCTCTTGTCTCTGCCAACTCCTGATAAAAATGACTTTCACTTGCTAACACTGCAGCCACCAGCAACTCAGTGTTTATGCAACCTCTTTTGCTGGAGACTGTTGACATCATGGGTTGCAGCGCCGCAGCCTACAATGTCAACGATGTTATGTGCAATGCAAATAACTCATGGTCATTTTTGCATTACCTGCATTAAATGTGGCCAATTATTCTGTTAGCTACATTGCAGGGCCAAACATAAGAGGCCAATTAAGCGAACAGCCTTCACTTCATATTGTCCCGTTCACATGAAACTCATTTTTACCTTAAAAGAAGAATCAAGTGGAAATACAGGACTGATTTTAGCTTGCTGGCCACTTGCTGATTATACATAAGGAGGGCAGTAAATCAAACAAATTATGGTCTAACTTTTTGCTTTGCAGTTAAATATTTCACCTATGAAACCCACATAACACATTTTAAGCAGCCAAGAACCAATAAGAGGCTCACTATAGTTCACTACCTCCGTTACTGACTGGATACAAGCAGGGCAATAAATCAGGGAGATTGTGGTCAGACTCAAAATTTAGCACAGTGATGTGGCTGCTGGAGCGCGCTACAAATCAAATTTGATCATTTAAGTGACCTTAACTAAATCCACCAAGGAAATGAAAATGATGTATTAAAACAAGGAAACTTCTAATATCTTCCTGCTTTAATCCTGAAATTGAGCTTCGTTCAGAGGGGCCCATCCTCGACAACAGGGCGGTCCGAGTGTGAAAGGGGTGTATGCGGTTCGATTGGGAGTGGGTCTCGTGGCCCTGTGAGTCACAAAAGTGTGAAATCTATGAAGAAACATGTCAACTTTGATTTCAGGAAAACACTTTAAAACATTTTCATCCAGGAGCTGCCACACAGCTCCCAGAGTGCACCGAGTGCATGCGCATAAATCCCAGCCTGAACGTTTAAACCAAACGCAGCTCTAATCGGTCATTGTGTTTTTGTGTGCAGCTGTGGCAAAACGTTTTTTTTGGCAGTGGCCCAAAGTTTGTTTTTCATGTGTGTTGCTGCTTCAGTTTTTATTCAGGTTATTTTCATATGTTCTTGTGATATGGTGAAGATCAATCACAAAGCTTTGTAAACCTTCCATCCAGACTCAAATGTGCTAGACTACAGAAGCAGTGAGTCGCGTCTTGTGCTTACATGTCCCTGGTCATCCAGCTCGTTGTTGGTGAGTTTGAGCTTGTCGAAGCTGACCACCTGCCTCATCCAGGTGTCCCCTGAGGCCAAAGAATCTGGGTGGATGTAGACCCGCGGAGGAACCGGAGAGTCTGCATTTCCTGCCACCATCCACTTGGAGCTGTGGTACACATACCTAGAAAACACAATGAGAAATCTACTGTAAGCACGAGAATGTCAGGAGCAACAAAAATTTATATTTTGTCATTTTGTATTCAATTTGTGCTGTATACTGTGGAAACATCTGATTCCAGTGCATATTCAAAGTGTGTTAGCAAAGACCTATGTGCCTTTAAACTGAGTCATTATTACAAACTGAAAAAACAGCCTAATTTTTATTTCTGCGTGCTGAATGTCTCACTGAGATTTCTTCTGCTTTCATTTCTTAATCATGTTTATGTTCCCCCAGAAAGTTAGTCCATGACTAGTATTCCCTCCCCATTTCACTGTTTTGAAAACTCATTTGAGGTTATTTGGGGGTTAGAGGGGTTATTATAAAGCCCCTTTTGGATTTCAAAAAGCCTGGAGTGCCGCTGACTTTTTCACTTTGCAGGAAAACAAACTCCAAACACTCGGCCACGTTGCCACAACACCGGCTGTTAAAAGACTCATCTGCTGTTTCTTCATTGCGCTTGAAATTTCTAACAAGCGCGACATAAAATATTCCATATGCAGTCGCACGCTCTGCTGCATAGTTTCAATTAAGCAAAGCCGTAATATTTGACGATGTTGTGTGTGAGTTTGGGTACAATGGGGCGACCCACCCATTAAAACAGCAGGGAGAAAGAGAGAGAAGAAAGCGAGAAAGAAAGAGAGGAAAAAAATGACAAAAGTAACTGACTTTTACCCTCGTTTTTACAAAGCCACTGGCAAGCCACAAGTTAACTCTGTGTGCACTGTTTAAAAAGAAAAGACAAAGAAGGGAAACTAAAAGAAAGGCATGAGCGCGATGAAAAACAAGAGAGTAATGCAAGAAGTGAGGAAACAATGAAGGAAAATAAAAGAGTGGAAAGAGAACGTGAACCAAGACAAACAAGACAGCCGGTCTTCAAGAGAGACAATATGAGGGAGATGAAGTCAGCGGAGGGGAAAGGTGAAAGAAAGATATAAGAAGTGAAGCTCGGGATGGGAGAGCGAGGCCGAGAGTGAGTGCGGGAGAGAGAGTGGGAAGCACAGCTGTTTGCTTTTAGTTCTGGCCCTGCGCTCAGTTGAAAGTGTTTTATCTGCAGCGCCTCTGCCAAAGTCATCACTCACCCCTGAAACATGGACAAAACTCTCATTTGGTCCTTTTGTTATTGCCTTGAAGGGCTGCACCACCCCGTTTTACCACACATTCATGTACAACAGCAAAATATATATATATATATATATATATATATATATATATATATATACCAACCGAGTCTCTTTATGGACGTTTGAAAAAGCATATAGGGGGTGTTTTTGTGAATGCTGGCAAATACGCCCTCTGGCCACCATATTGCAGCTAAAGTCAGCGTGCTATATTGCATTTGTGAGTAAATGTCTGTCAGACAGGAGGAGCGGTTCACTGTGTCCCGCAGTTTGCTTTGCATTGTTTTCGCCCACTTTTGCTTTTAAGAACGTCTCTACACAATATTAGCATTAAAAGGAACCAAAGGGTTCCTTTATGCTAGTCCAAGAGAAGTTAAGACTGATAGACTTGTTTAACTATTGCCATAAATCTGGTGCATCTCAGCACCAACCCCAGGCATTCCAAAGCCTGGGAATGCCAGTGTGCTGGGTACACAAACTTTTATAAACCCTCACAACAAGGTTTTCAATGCTGGACCAATGAAAACTCATTCAGCTTATTTAATCAGATGTTTTCTTAAGTGGCCTGGACTAGAGGAGTGAAGAAGCACAGGCACAAAAATTTAACCGGAGGCTGCATCTGCAAATGGTCTTTGTTAACAGGCTCGTGTCTAATGCGCTCCACAACCGCACAACCCAGAGTTTTCATTGGTATTTCTTCCTTTTTCTCCCCTGTTTGTTACACCATAAACAGCATAATCATCACAGGAATCCAGTTTTCAACAAACCATGACTAAGTTGAATGTTTCTGCATAGTCTGCAGAAACCACATGTTGAGATGCCATATTAAGCCAATTTGGGTCATTCGTGTATGAGTGTTTTTATTACACTCATCATTACAATCAGCTTTTTTTTAATCCATAAATCTATGACGTCTTTGTTCTTTGTTGATTTCCCACAAGTCAAAGAAGGAGTTTACATGAGATTTCTTCTTCCTTCAGCAGGTGTGGTTAAGCAAAGACAGTTATACGTATATATTATATACATATACTAATATAGCCCAGTGTCACAAGTTCATCTCAATGGGCCTTTACAGTACAATCCACACAGCGTACACCACAATCTTCCCTTTTGTATATCAGTTAAAATACAACATGTATGTCAGGTATTTATTCAAATGTCTTTGCTTACTATTAAATGCTGAGATTTGGGATAACAAGCTGGGAAAAAGTACTTCACAACCCTGTTATCTAATATCAAGCGCACACCTCCACACACGGCCCTGACTTTTGACCTTAACACAAACACACATGCGTATTACACCCACAAAGGATGCCAGACGTTTCTGTAATTTCCTGTTTGGAGTGCTGTTTAGGGTTATGCTCAGCGTAGTAGAGAAAGTGTTAAGAAACTAGGAAACTTTAGCCCCAAACAGGAATGGAAATCTGATTAGTCCCTCGCTTTCATCTTCCATAAATCTGCCATCTGGCACCGGCACGATCAATAAAGACTGGACTTTATGTGACACTCTTACTGGACAGATGGGGGTGAGAGGAGGAGGGTTTTTCCCTCCCTGAGCCAACACCAAACCATACAGCTGACAAAACTGAGCTGCAATGCACACCCTAATTCTCGCTTCAATTTTCTCTCTCACTCTCACTCTCTCTCTCGCTCTCTTTCACACACACACACACAGACTGGGAGAAACACACAATATTAAGACACGAAACACAAAGGAATAAAAACACAACAAAAAAAAGGAAAAAACAGCTGCCAGTGTGTGTGTGTGTGTGTGTGTGTATGTGTGTGTGTGTGTGTGTGTGTGTGTGTGTGTGTGTGTGTGTGTGTGTGTGTGTGTGTGTGTCCAGCTCATCACACATATACTCTTACACAGGCTGGCATGCGCATAAAAACACACATTTACACACTTGCCAAGCCCTGACTGTATATTGAGTTACTGTACTGACAGAGTAAATATTGCTATTGAGTTACCATTCAGGGCTGACTGGTGTGCGTTCTGAGGTTGTAAGAGAAGACCAACAGCTCTCTGTATGCATGTGTGTTTCTTGAATTTCTATGCTTAGGAGGACCAACTAGTCGTACCACGTTATTTTGCAAGTTCTCACAGGGCCAGTTTGAAAGTAGGATTACCGTTAATAAGAAAAATATTAGGATTATTTGGGTTTAGGGTTCAGGTAAGGCTGAGGTTAAGGGTGTCGTCATGAGTATGTGAAAATGAAGGTTTGCAAGGTGTGTTTCTCGGTCATCGGTGTCTTTAAGTACATATCCTTTAATGTTTGTGCTTATTTGTGTATGTGGGCTTCTATTCATGTACAAAGACCAAAGGTGCTCAAAAAGACTGACATGTCTAATTATGAGCAATCATGTGTGTGTGTGTGTGTGTGTGTGTGTGTAGCTTGGAATGAGTATAACGGGCCCCCTTTAAAGCGGTTTCCTTTTTAAAAA
>VUQK01038336.1:6720-17596 GCA_015106715.1 Bujurquina vittata | reverse complement strand
ATTTTTTTTTTTTTTTTTAGAAAAAAAATAGGTCCACTTATTTATTACCGCTGACCTATGAAGCGGTGTCATTGCTTAAAAATGGTGTCACTTTAAGCTGGAGAAAACTGATAAAGTAAAGTATAAAACTCATTCACTCCTTTAAACTTTTTGCTTCTGGCATATTTTTAGTAGATGTCAAGTTCCACCGCTATACTGAACACACGTTTTTGCAGTTTGAGGGAAAAATCAGTCAACTTTCACAAGTTTTCTGGCACCAACAGTTCCTTCCAGCTAGCGGCTGACAGATGATCTGGTCCTATCAGCAATAATGTTGTTTGTCCTTGAAGTCACAGCACCGCTGGCAGGAGAGCAATTCAGCCCGAGCAGAATATCAGTGATTGGATTTGTTTAACCAGTTGATTCAACAACAGAGACGGCTCATGAAGAAGGGAGTGAATGTGGATATTTGACTCGTTCATCACTCCGTAAGACGTGTTGCCACTCATTTTCAAGTTCTTGTGTAATCTGGCATACCTCAGCCTTTTCTCCCTGTTTATCTTCCTTAAAAATGGCTTCTTGACAGCCACCCTTCCACTGGGACCATTTCTGGTGAGTCTTTGTCATACAGTTGATGGAAGAACTGAAGGGTTACATGCATCTCTCAGTTCCTGTGTCAGGTCTTTGCTGGATTTTCCCCTGTTTCTTTCAGATATTGTTCATGTGCTGTCGATAGTTTTTAGACCTGCCGCGTCTCTTTTTATTCTTTGCCGAATTGTTTGTCATGTGTAGTCACTACATAGGTTGATTTTCTGCATTATGTGCCATTTTTAGGACTGAATTATTCATGGGTCTGTGTTAAATGGCATTACAAACAAACAAAAGTTCCTCAGGGACAGTACAGGGACTGGACTGAAAATGATGAAAAGGCTGATGTCCAAAGGTGGTGCTCAAAAGGTTGTTTCACATTCCATGCCACTGAAGACAGAGAAAAACCAAGAAGATCAAATTGATGTGAATGTTAGTAAGTGCTGCTCTCATTCAGTGACTGACCCTTCTGTCCTTTCTTGTGGCTGTGGTTCAGTGCAAATCAAGCTTCAGAGGGCACTGTTCTCAATGTCTTTAAAATGCACTGAATTTGTTAAGTAATGACACTATCAACATTTAGCATTTAGACTAGCTGCCTGTAAACCTTTCTACTATACAATTCAGTCTGCCATGAGGCTTGAAAAAACAAGACTTGGTTTATAGCAGAGATGAAGTGCATCAACAAAAATGCATTTACACTATATTGCCAAAAATATTTGCTCGTCTGCCTTCACACATACTGTATGAACTTGGGTGTCATCCCATTCATAATCTAGAGCGTTTAATATGTCGGCACCTCCTTTGCAGCTATAACAGCTTCAGCTCGTTGGGAAGGTTTTCAACAAGGTTTAGGAGTGTTTATGGGAATTCTTGACTATTCTTCCAGAAGTGCATTTGTGAGGTCAGACACTGATGTTGGAGGAGAAGGCCTGGCTCACAGTCTCCGCTCTAATTCATCCCAAAGGTGCTCTATCGGGTTAAGGTCAGGACTCTGTGCAGGCCAGTCAGGTTCTTCCACACCAGACTCCCTCATCCATGTCTTTATGGACCTGCTTTGTGCACTGATGCGCAGTCATGTTGGAACAGGAAGTGGGTCATCCCCAGAATGTTCTATTCACTGGAACTAAGAGGCCGAGCCCAACTCCTGAAAAATAACCCCACACCATAATCTCCTCTCTACACACTGTTCTTGAGCTAATCTGAAGGCCACATGAAGCCTGCAGGTCTGTAGCAACTGATTCTTCAGGAAGTTGGCGAGCTCTGCTCACTATACCCCTCGGCATCCATTGATCCCACTCTGTGATTTTATGTTGCACCTTGATTTTCTTCTTTTTCAGCCATTCTGTTGTAGATTTGCTGCTATGCGTGGGATCATTGTCCTGCTGTAGGACCCACTTTCAGCCAAGTTTTAGTTTTCTGACCTCTACAATACTCTGGTACAGAAAGGTCGACTCAGTGACTGCAAGGTGCTCAGGTGTTTGTGCTGATGTGCAGTGTTTGGTTTCCTCCAAATGTGGTGCTGTGCATTATAGCCAAATGTCTCCACTCTGGCCTCCTCCATCCAAAGGACATTGTTCCAGAAGTCTTCTGGTTTGTATAGATGCAACTTTTCAAACCTAAGCTGTGCTGCCATGTTCTTTTTAGAGACAAGAGGCTTTCCCTTGGCAACCTTTCCTAACAAGCCACACTTGTTCAGTCATTTTCTAATTGTGCTGTCATGATCTTTAACATTTAACATGCTAACTGAAAGAGTCTGTAGAGTCTTAGATGTTCTGGTCACACTTGCTGATGATCAATTAATCAAGTACATTTGATTAGCAGTACCTAGTTGCTACTTAACCTCTATGGGATTCCTATGGAAGCAGTAAGGGTGTACTTAATTTTTCACAGGACTGCACAGAGTAAGCATCTGACGCAAAGTCGCAAAGAGGGAAAAAATATAACAATTTTCCAGCATTTTGCTTTACATTACTTTAGGTGATGTCTTTAAAGAGCTTTTGTTGTTCCACTAAAAGGCCAAACACCGATAATATTTACATTACAGGAATCAGTAACACAAAACAGAATAGCTAGAACATGTTTGATAGATGACTTAAACAATTTTTGATTATCCTAAGTTGTTGAGGTGTGTGTTTATCAGCTAAAATATGCTAGGAGTGTCTCAGCGCTACAATAAACCTTGTGAATGGTGAAATCTTTTTAATGGCCTGTGAATTCGCTGTGGCCTTGAATTTCTCATACCACCTCTGCACGGATTCTTGCATCTCTTTTTCAGATTTGCTCTGATAAATGGCTGTCAAACTCCAGCCCGTTTCTCTCCTCAAATGCTGCCTTACGCGCAGCCCCCAGTCATCGCTGCCCCATCTAATAACTCTTCCTATGTTTAAGCAAAGCGTGTGCCTAATAGACTGATCTCAAATCACACATTAGGGGACGCTGGAGTGAGCTGAATGTCACAGTGCATTTATCTCCTCCTTGCCCCCCGACCAACCCATCTATGCTGGGACCATTATTTAACCTAAGAGAGGTCAGATCCTCCCTGTGAGGCATGAACAGAGCATGAATTAAGCTGAATAGTGTATCCATCCATTAAAGTAGCCATTGCCTGCTTTAAAAGCTCTTGGAACACTACCATCCTGGACTGCTTTATGGGTGTCACCGACCAAATGGGATGACGGTGGGTGGGCCTGACAGTATGTGACTCCCTCACCTGCCAGGGGAGGGGGGGTTGAAGGGCAAGAGGAGGGTAGGGGGCCTGGATGCTGCTAGGTCAGCACTTGGCATTCTGTGAGGAAAGTAATGATCCTTAGAGAGACAGATCTTCCCCTCCCTTCCTCCCTCTGCCGTCTGTGCCACATTGTATATTTAGGAGAGTTCAGCCTCTTTGGGTATCTCTTGATTTTCATTCTTGGAATTATTATTATATTTTTTATTTCACTCGCTGTTGGTTTGTTTTTCATTTGTTTTAAGAAGTTTTTCTGCTACTTTGCAAGACTTTAAAGCCAGCAAAAGGATTTTCTTAGAAACACGTAAAACGAGTACAAAAGAAGAGTAAACATAGCCCGGAGCATTTCAATCCATCAATAACAGACCTTTTGACAAAAGAAATGTTTTATAGACATGTTTGGTTTTTCAATCAACCCAAAAATGAGCATCAATTCAGTGCACATTGGCAAGAAGCTTGGAGCTGGAAAGAGAGCGCGCTTCAAAAGGGATATCATTTTTATATGAGACTAAAGATGTTTGAGCAGCGAAAGCATCGGGAAAAAAAAAAAGTCTTGTGTGTTCTGACTTAGAGTGGAGCGTTGAGGCGGCCAGCAGGAGTTGACATCGAGTGGAACAATGAAAGCGTACAGGTTGCAAAACAAGGGAAGGCTTGTTCTTCCTTTATCAACATTAAACTGGATTTCATTGTTACATTTCATCAGGCTTATAACATAATCAGTGTAGAACATTCCTTAGCATTTTGGCTTCTTAGTGAGAGAATTATGCTGCAGGCTAGCTTTCAGCAGCCAACTGGACAGCTAAATTTGGATTTACCCAACAATGAGACCAAGATCCACAGCTGTGTGACCATATTGCATAGAAGACATGGCAAGACATGGCTTATTTCATATTCCCCCAACCATCTGTGATGCATAAATAAAGCTCCAGTTTTCTGACATTCCAGCAACCAAGAACTTAGTTTGTAAAGACAAATAGATTAAATAATGAAAGCACACAGAGAAACCTCAGTCGGGTTTAGTGACCTGTAAAAACAGTCGGAGCATGAGCAGAGGCTGAAACAGATGTTTTGTTCTCTCTTTTTTTAATATTGATATTGATATTTATTGTCACTATTATTATATCATTTATCAAAATATATTAGTTACACACACTGAGTTAATGAACACTGTACTCTTTAGATTAGTAGGATAAAGCTGAGGCCTATTACATCTAGTGCTCATTTGTGCTTCAGGCCTTGGTGGGATTCAGGTACATCTTTGGTTCACATGACATTTTCACCTCGTGTGGTATTTTAGGTAACTTTATGACAAGTGGGCCCTGACACCTGAGTGCTGTGGACCCACCTGTGTTTATGTAACATGAATTAGTGCGGAGATATAATCTAAGTAAGGATGGTCCAGGAGGTGTTTTCATAGCAGAGATTTTAGTTGGAAGAAGATCCATCATTATGACATCACCAGAGCTGTTGTAAACCATTGGTTCTTTGGTGACGTGTGTTTCTTTGTTACACATGGGATGAAAGTTAGCAGAGCCGCAAAGGGTGATTGGTTGGGGTTCAAGTTTCAGGGGGTTGAGACTTTATGTAAATTAAGAGGAGTCAAAGGCAAGCATTTATATCTTCAAAGATATAAATGATGTGCCCTCTCTTTGTCTCTCTTAATTTGCTCTTCCTCTTCCTGTCCTCTTCCTCTGCTCTCCTTCTTTTCTTCCTGTCTCTGCATCTTTCTCTGTCTCTTTGTTTCTCTTTCCTCTTCTTATTTCTTCTCTCTCCCTCTCTGTCTGTATGTGTGTATTCTAGTCTTAATACTGTTTTTGTCTGTGTTTTGGTTTTTGTCTGTGTTTTGTGTAACCAAGATGTCTAATAAACAGCCTGCATTGAAGCCTGCTTATTCCTGTAAATTTTTTTGGAAACTTTGGTTTTTATTAAGTTTGAATTTTCACCCAAAAGGAACCTGGGAACCCCTAAAATCACAAAAGCTATAATTTTTAATATAGTCGAGAAAAGTGATATGGTGATGCTGTATTGTCATTTTGTAGTGCACTGCATAGCTTAAGCCACCAGGGGTCAATCTCTACTGGTAGATGAGGGCAGCTGAGCCCAGCGAGCTGTGAAAGATGGCTTTCATGTTCAGTAAAGGAAATGCAACTAGTAGGCTTTTTAATTAGAACTGTTGGTTTAGTCCTGCTGTTAGATCCTAAAAGAAGCTGTGCAAACTGTTTGCTGCTAGAAAGCTGTGTATAAAGAAGATACCTGCATCTCCATTCAGATGTCATGTGCGTGTGTCTGATGTGGCAACAAGTAAATTCAATGCGACTATACATTAAGAGGTTAGGTATCAATTTATTCTGACGCAGCCAATATACAACATTCATTTCTTGCTGTTGGACCTCACTGTTTTTACTAGCTGTTATCTGTCCACTTCCCTGGATTAAAATGGTCATTACAGGCAGGAAGAGGGGAGCTGTCAGGACTGCAGTGCAGCATAGACGAACATTGCACCTTAATGGCATATTTGTTTAACAGACTTGTATTTCTGGAAAAGTTTAATTATTTGGTTGGTTATGCACTCACACCCCAAACTACGATGGCATCAGTCATCCACCAGCATGTCAGCTTTTTCCTTTGCTTTCTTTCTTTTTTGTTTTTTTCCCTACACAGTTATATTTCACATATCCTCATGAACCACATTTAAAAATACACACTTGTTCAGGCATACATAATAATCACCCTTATCATTTTCTTTCACCAAAAGCTGTTAGTAGTTTGTTGGATAAGAAACACACACTCCTGTGCTGACTTGGGGCCTGTGAAGCTAAGGCATCATCCACTCTGACTGAGTAAACTGTCACAATGGCTCTTGGCTGTGTCAACTTGTTCAGCTCATGTTTTGGGATAAAAGAAAACACCAAATAACACAGTTGCAACACAGTGATCTAACTGCATTATAGCCTACATTAATGTCTGAGCAGGTCTTCATGAAATGCATTGATCTGCTTTGGCCAACTTCATATGGAAGCTGATAAAAATGTTTCAAGAAGATCATCTTGGTTCCCTTCATGTGATGGATTTTTATGACGGTCCTTTGAAAGGATGCTAATTAATATACTGTATATCTTAATCGTGACCTATGAAGTTCCAGCTCGACTTGACAATAATCTGCACATCATTTGATTCACATGCAATTAGAAAAGGTCTGGATACAGAGGTGTTCATGAATCGGTAACATCACTGAGGAGCATCAGAGTGACGCAGTGGCTGAACAAAGGTGACTGTAAAGGTTTATTAACTATTGTGCAACAACAAACTCTTTAAAGCACAGTTAAAGGACCTGTTTTCATGCTTTGCGTTGACTCTGGAAGCCAAGCCGTTTTAAAAAAGGAATAAAAACACTGACTAAATGACATATTGGCAAATGTATGTCAGCTTCCCCAAATGCAGTTTTGCTTTTGCAGCTGCTCAACAACAATAAGATCTGGCAACCTTCCATCCAGCAAATGGCCCTATTATTTTTGCTTCTCACTCTCCAGTTACTCTGAATAAGCAGAATTTATCTATGTCAAACAGCCTTGTCTGTGTCGTTCCCTATTTTACCTCTTCTCTTGTTGTCGCTCCACTGCTACAGCCACCCACATGAACACACATTCCAGCTCAGCCCCACCACCTCAGCCTTTGCTCTTTAGCACTTGCCTCTCCCTAATGTCGTCTTTGAATTTGTAGTTTTGACTTTTGTTGTATTCTACCTCTGCACAAGTTTTTTTTTCTTTTTTAATGTACTGTAACCAGCTTCAGTATTTCGGTGTATTTGTCAGTATTTGGTTGCAAACTGTCTTGGTGTGCCACCGTATTCAGTGAGTTTGAAAAGCAACACTTACTTAAATCTTGGACTGTTAATTTAGGATCAGGTTAACATGAAAACCTGAATAAGTTAACCAAATGTTTGGTCTAACTAGCACTATTGAGACAGAGGGTTAGAACGGGCATGGTCTGCAACTCATCAATTCAATCATCAATGTTTTTTGACTACATCATTCCGGTAATGACTAATTATCCTAAAGAGTATTTTTTTGTAATCACTTGAGTAGTATAACAAACAATGATTCAGTGTTGTGATTTTTTTTTATTATATATCACTATCTTTTTATATCACTATATAAATTTGTCAGTGGGAAACATACGGTAATTTAATTTAATCACTGCATGTCATAGAAGCCCTTCCCCTCATCTGGAGAATGCTTACTTTTATCAGAGTCCATGACTTGAAATGGTGTTGACATCGCTTCCATCCATCCATCCATCCATCCATCCGATGATGCTGTCCAGCTGGGATGTTCAGATAGTTTGTAGCTGTTATTAATTCCCTGCCCTTGCCCCAAATTGGTTTTTACATCGACAAGACACAAATAAAGCTTTACAGTGTGCGACTCCATAAAACCCCAACACATTATAGATACATTACTACAAAAAAATTGAAATAATTGGGGGAAAATACAAAAATATAATGAAATATATCTATAAAAAGATACAAACATTCAAATATAATTCATAAAAATTTAATGATTAGATCATGAATTAAATTGACTGCAGCTCTGATTTGCTTTTGGCCAACCTTTAACCTTTACTGTGAAAGATTTAACATCTGTGATTAATTTGATTTCAGCTGGAAGTGTGCTCATAGACATTCATTTATCCATTATCTTCAGTCTGGTTGTGTAAGGATGGCAGGTGTTTAAATGTAGATGGTGAGCCCATGCTGTCAGTATGAAAAATTAGAAAATATGATAGAATGCCTAAACAGCTGGGCTGGCAGTGTCTAATTATTGCAAAACAGCTTAAATTGCAGCTTCTTAACTATATTTGAAATTATCTTTACAAATTCATCAAACAACAAAGAACTTTAAAAGCTTTAACCTCTGTTATTTCTTCATTCCTTAACTTCATTTTTAAAATCCTGAAGTGGTTGTCATTTTCTGATGGAGACACACATACAGTAGGGACAGTTTTTTTTGACCCCGTTCAAATTCAGTTCAAGATCATTATGTTAGACATTGGTGGACAGCATCCAAACATGCAGCTAGGGCTCCTTTCAGCCTTACTAGAAGCATGTATGCATTCTATATGTGTGCATCATCTGCATAATGCTTGCAGCTGGCATTGGGCAACTGACAGGCAGGTCATAGACCAACACTAACAAGCGATGAGCTAAGATCCTTGGGCAGCATCCTTTCTGTTTTTCAGCAGAGATGTCTTTTCTTGGTCAACCCTCACACGCTGCTCTCTTGCTTGAAGCTATGACTCAAATACGCAATAACTCATTTTCAGTTTGCAGTGCTTCCAGGGAACCAGAGATTTTGAGTCACTGTCTACATTAGTCCTACGCTTTAGATGATTATTTGCAAGGGTGTGTTTGTGTCCATGTGTTTCTTGGCTGTCATTATAGCTTGTTCTCCAGTGGAAAATTAGGGCTCAAGTTATAAATAATAATGCTGATTTGGTCTGTGAGCAGCCTAAAACTGTAAAGTACTGTATGAGCAGTTGCTTAGAACTTTAAAGAACAGAAACACGCACTTCTATAATATAAATCTCATTTATTAATGAGAATCAGATGAGCAGAAGTGTATTCGTATTATTTCAAGTGGGGCTTTTACTAACCTGGGACGTCCGAGTGACATTACTGTATATCAGTGAATTTCAGCAGCGATGCATTTGGTGGCGCGGCAGCACTCGCTGTGTTTTGCAGATGTGTGTCTGTTGCACACTCTTTGAAGTTGAGACATGCTCCCTGATCTGAGCTCAGTGATTATTAAAAAGATACCTTAAGTTGAATTTTGCAGCGCACATCACCATCTTCATAGAACAGCTCAGCAATGCATAAGCACGTGTGCTTTAAAATGTTCTGCCTGTCCTGATGGTCCCATTTTCCCCGTATAGCTCAACAGTCCTATTCATAAACAGACTATAAAGAAACAGATCAATGTGTGATTGCTACGTAATCACAGCGCTTTCATGTTTTTAGACTTTGTTATAAAAATATAAAAGCTCAACTCAATGCCCTGAGTTGAGTGCCTCCATTTCTGTTTTTACCAATGCAGCGCCTGCGACAGGATAAGCAGATCGAAGCTAATGTCTGTTCCATAAACACTATCCGAGTGATATTCCACTTGCTGTTTTTCATATTGTCAGACAAGGAAAGTATTTTCCTATGCTCTTTTGGGTTGATGCATAACTATTATGAAGAAAAGCAAAACCACCCAGTGTAGCCAACCACCAATCAAAACTATAATGCGCGTATGAGTCACTCATTCTTCCTCCCACACAGTTCAGCTGAGGTGAAGACAACTAAGGTCAGATGACAAAGTCGGGTCATGCACGCAAATATGAAAACCCCAAAATCAAACATAAGATCATTCTCTTTGTTTTCCACTCGTTGTATTTTCCTTTTATCTCTGTCCAGATTTACACACAAGCACACTACTTGAGTTTTATAGAACCGTATCGCACTCAGACCATTGAAAATAAACACAGTTTGAACCCACGCAGCCTTCACAACTGAAACTGACATTGTATAGTTTCCTCACATTAGAAGGGAAGTTCAAAGGCTTCCTTATAATATTTTATTTTTAAGGTGCTCGTTTTGGGTTCAAAAAGCCATTTTCTCCTACTCATATTTTTCATTGGTGCTGCAGCATTCCCCCCTGTTGTTTATGTATGGCTGTCATTAAAAATGACCTGATCATTAAAATGATCTCCGGTTCAACAGGTTAATCCAACATGTCCTTTTAAAGTTTCACAGCTTTTTTTCTCCTTTCTTTTTTCAGATGCAGTGGAGATCCGTACGGTCGATGTGATTGATAAATAAATGTATAGGAGACTGTAGTTGGATATATGATTAATAATTACTGCAGGGCTGAATCAGTCGTGCCAAAAAGCGATCGTCTGCCAAGAAGCGAGTATTTAAACTGCTGTAAATAACCTGTAGGCCTATAATCTGTCAGTGGTGTTGCTCGTGAATGATATCAAGTCACTTTGAGTCAGAGAGAACATTCCTGTCACAAGGTAAATGCTGCAATCAGTTTTTGGCAAAGTGACTTCTCTATATCCTTTATTCATTGACATTAAAAATGTCTTTCTCAAGAGAGATCCGGCCAAGAGGGCTGCAGAAATCAAGAGGGCTGCAGAAATTGCAAAAAGTACAACATAACAGTTATATAAACATATTTTAAGCAGCCAAAAAGAACTGGATTTGTTGTAATGTAAAACACAGAGTTGGTAGCCTAATATAATGCAGTCATAAAGCTAGGCCTATCTGCAAAACAAGTGGTGTCTTTACCTATATTATAGATGTTCTGCCTCGCCTTCTGGAGATCTGCAATGTGCACGGTACTGAAATCTATGAGAAAGGTGAGTTTACGTATTATGTTCATATTTATGGTGCAGAAGAGCCAACAAAAGTGTACAGGGAATTTGACTATAAACCCATTTTTGACCCACGAATTCCCCCAATCTAAATAGAGATTTCTTTAGGATTTCATTGGCATCACAGGGTCTGCACGTGAAATCCAAAAGAAATCTCTATTTAGATTG
>VUQK01038334.1:16536-30580 GCA_015106715.1 Bujurquina vittata | reverse complement strand
TTTTTGGCATGACGCTTTCTCAAGTGACAGCTCAAGCCTTGCTGAAGCTGTTATACCGCTGCGGCTCAGTTTTGCCGCCACAGTTGGCGGTGCACTAGGGTCAGCAAAGGGATTGTGAGCTCCCGTAACCCTGTTGCCATCCTGCGTGTCCTCTCTGCACACCAGAAACACCTCACAAGACTCTTGGGTCACAAGACCTGCTGTTGTAGTGATGCCCAGTTATCTACTTAGATAACTGGGCATCACTTGGAAAGGCTTTTTCTACTCTAACTGAGCTTTATTCCAGTTCAGTTTCTTGCCCAAGGAGATTTCAACATGCGGCCTGGGGGAAGGGGGGCTCCGGTCCCAGGATTAAACTTGGAGCTGGGGATGAAGCCACCAACCTTTTGACTGGTAAATGAATGCTCTCTGCTGAGCCACAGCTGCCTCCAAATATCCCACCTTTTGAGAGTTTCCACAGCAACACGTTGTGGCTGATCAGTGTCTACACTGATATAAAATGTATGCACAAAACAAATTAATGCTTTCTGCTCCTCTGCAGCCGCAGCCGACTTCCCAGATTTTAAGATTTTTGCAGCTGTACATCATCCCCTCACTGCATGTGCATTTTGCTTGGAGAAGATGAGTGACAGGAGATCCACAGTGACACTGGTAGCACAGAAAGCTTTTAACAGAAGCCGACTGAGTGTGTCCCTCCTTCACACATGGCTGAATCCTGAAGGAGATGAGGCTGCACGTCACCTAAGCGGGGGCAGGCATGTTCATATGGACAAGGACACACATTTGCAGACACGCACACACAAGAACACACAGGAACGTGGTGAATTAATAACCGAGGAGAACTTGGAGTTTGGACATCTTTACAGTGTGGGGAGAACACTCCATCAGTCCACAAGAGGCCATTTTTGAGAAGAAGCGGCCCACTTTACTCTCAGTAAAAAGTTGTCAGATTGATCTGCTGCACTTTCTCTTCCCAGAACTATAAGATTAATGCATGTTCATTATTATTATTTTCTCCATCGGACTGTATCTCCCTGCAAGTGAAGAACTCAAAGCCATGTGAAAAATTGTCAGAAAGGGTGCCGTTAAATGCTGCAGGACTTATGCATTTTTTAATGCATACATTTTTTATGCATGATAACCGTCTTGTATAACTTACATCCTCCTCCTTTGTGGCTCTGATGTACTTTAGTCTCCGAGAGCAATAGCATGCTTCAGGGAGAAAGGCTTTTGCAGATTGGGTTACATTATTCTGCCTGTGCCCCCTCCCAGCCCCCCACCCCCATACTGTACAGTGGTGCAGAGCTACCACCCAGCAAAGAATGATTTATGAGGTACACACTCACCAAATTACACCTAATGAATTGTATTGCTCCTGACTGAATTTAATAACCCCCCCCCCTTCATTTTACTGCCTTTGTTTAACATGGGTTAACTGCCATAGGACAAGCAATCGATGGTGAAATGGTTAATGAGTAAACGGTGTGAGAGAATATGGAAGATTGATTTGCTCTTGTCCTAAGTGGGATTTATAGTGTGTGTTCTCACGCTGGGCCCATGCTCTGCGCTGAGCTCTGTGTTCCCATTACTGTATCCATATGTTCAGCCCGTAGCCAGGCGGACCAGTGCATAAACAGATCCCGCACATCTGCCTGCACGCCTCAGACCTGCCTTGACCTCTTCCCCCGCAGCTGACTGCGCAGGGAGGGGGAGTAAATTTGACGCACACCTGCATCAAACTGAGAAATTCCGCCACACCGGCGGTCAGTGTTGCGTAAATATCCTCTCGCTCTTGTTAACGTGTCACGGCTTTTAAATGGCTCAACAAAACAGCCCACCTGGGACTCGGGGGTGGGTGGGTGGGTGTGGGGGTGGGGGGGGTACGAAACCGAACGCGGCCCGTCGTCATTTTCACAAGTCTTTACGACTCAATTTAGCGGGTGGGAAATAAAACAAGCAGGGTGTCGGAGCTCCGGGGGCTGAGATGAGTTAGTGAGGCTCCCCGAGCTGTCAGAGAGCTCGCTGTATCGGCATGGGGGTTGGGGATCAGAGGGCGGGATGGGGAGAGATGAGGGAGGATGAGGGAGGGGGGGCAGAGCCGTCCTAATCAAGCAAGTTTATTCAGATCAACGTCAGTCTTTAGCTTCGCTTCACATCGCAGCAGCTTGAAGCCTGAGCGGTTAGCTGAGGAAACCAGGGATTTCTTTCAAAGAAACGGAGGCCTTGCTTAACTTTACAGATATTTAGCATGAATTCTGCATGTAAAATTAGCATATTTTGTGGCCTTTTTTCCCCCCCATCAAATTCTCCATGCTTTTCATTTCCGGGCTTTGGTCCTTCAAACAAACTGACATATTTGAGCCTTTTTCTCCCCTTTGCGCTGAGGTGGCTGAGTTGCGCCACATGCTGTTAATATTGCGCTCTGATATTGCGCGCACGCTCTGATGGCACCGTGCGTTAATGGCACACTGTCAGTAAGGCCTCGTCTTCTTTCTATTTCAGACCAATTGGGAGCGCACGCACGGGGAGGGAGGAGAGGCTCGGTAATTAAAATTCTGTTCAGCATGACAACGCTGTTTCATGCCTCATTTTTTTCCTCTCCCCACACGTGGGATAAATACTGGATACGCGCGGAGACTTTAAGAGGTAAATACACACCGCTGGTGTGCGCTTAAAGTGCGCGCCGCGCCACCTCGAGCGCACAGGTGGAAAGCAGACGCTCACCGTGCGCGCTCGTCAGCAGGTTGTGTTCGGTAACGGCGGGGGCTGTGGCGCGTAATGCGCGCTTAGACGCAGAGGCTGGCGCTTTTGGATGCAGACTGTTCTTCGCTGACAGCTCATGCGTGTTTGTGTGTGTGTGTGCGCACTCATACATGCATGTAAGTGCGTAGGTGTGACACCGGCATGCACAGTTGCTTACATGTGCTGATTCTGTGATGTTTACTCATTGCAAGGAGGGGGGGGGGTGATGACACAAAGCCTCCTGGGATCCCGTCCACGGGGCTTGTCAGCTACTGTCACTCAGTCATCAGAGCCGTGCCGTGCCCCCCCCCCATGCAAAACAAAGACAGGCAACCACAGCAGCTTGATCCAAAGGGACCATCACTCCAGCACTGTTTAACCTCTGCTACAGCTCCTCTCTCGCTCTCCTCCCCCCTCCTCATCCTCTCCTTCATCAAAGCATTTCTGGCTATTTTGTTTCCCAGCTCTGCAGAGACTTATTGCTCATGACAACGATCACGGTCGTTTATTTTCTCTGCGCAGCCCAGCCTCTGTATGCATGCCGGGCTAGTATTACCCTATGATATTCAAGCGCTCTCTATTAAATATGCATGAACCCTGGAGATGAAAATTAATTTTGGGAATGTTCTCTCCCTCTTTCTCCCCTCGCTCTCTCTCTCTCTCTCTCTTTGAATGTTCAAATATGCCTTCATCTGCCTTTGTGTCAAGCCGTGAATTCATTACTTCATTTGCTGGTGATGCTTGTATCGTAACACAATATGCCGGGGTGCGGCGTTGTCGCGATATTGATCTTGTTAAAGCAAAGGGGGCGACGAGGAAAACAGCTTGGGCCCAAAGCACACGTAGCAGGAAGGGAGTTTTCTCAGACTGGCCAAGTTTTTGGAAAAGTTTGCCCTGAGCTCTTATCACTCATGAATATTAAGGGCTATAAAATGGGAAAATATTACACTGAATTATGCATGTATGAAGTAATGGAAATCTGCATTAGGACACTGCAGTTTTTGTGCTGTCTGTTTTTGCAACACCATCGTCTCAGCAAACCGCCCCTCGTTTCTGCGTGTGATCCGTGCGCGCTCGGCCTCCAGACTCATGTGGGTTGCTGGTGCGCTGGTGTCTGCTCTGCTGCACACTAAATTACAGTATTCCTCGGTAAAAGAGTGTGCACAACAGTGAGAAACATCAAAAGCGCTGCAGACACAAACAGCCTGGTTGAGCAGGCTGTGTAGGAGGTGAAGGCAACACAAGTTGAAGGATAAAACAAGAAGCGCTTTAAGAAACAGTACACGGCAGTGGAAAAGGAGTGTGCGCTTTTCTTGTGGAAGATGCTGCAGAGTTACTGATGTAGTGAGAGCATCCTGACACTTTAGTCTCACATTAGTGCAGGAAATCTATACTCCTGTTTCACTGACAGTATGTGAAAAACATTTTCATCCTGTCAAAAAGTAAGAACATTTTAGGCCACATTACAGTCGGAAATGCTCTGATTTCCGTCGTTAAAATGAGCCTGCAGCTGGTTAGCCCAGCTTTGATCTGTCCAAAGTTTTTTCTGTTTTTTTTTTTGGTTTTTTTTTAAAGCAGCACCTGGAAAGGCTTAAAAAACAGAAGTTGTTAAAGATTTTTTTAAAAGATCCAAAGTAGCTCAATAGATGCAAGCTCTAAGTTATTATCTCCATTTTAATTGCAAGCCACCTTTAAAGTTTTTTGCTCATGCAGTTATCACTCAGCCTAATCGCATTTGCATTGAGAACTTTTTTTAAATGTATTTGGTTTTTGAGTTGTAGTCCCGTCCACCAGGCTTCAGCTCCGTTTTAAGCCTTTGTCGAGTCCCGAGGGGAAAAATCTGGACCTTAAACTACTAAACTCGCCAATATTAGCTAGTTGCTAAAATTATCCACCAGATCTCAGATGCGGGCTGCCTAATGCGGTGGGTGTTAAGAGCTTTATCAGTGTGAGAGCTGTTAGAGTGAATAAAACCAGTGTGCTTACCAGAGACAAACAAAATGTTTGAAAAGGGAGTTCTTCCTCCCCGCCGTTGCCAAGTGTTTGCACAGAGGGTCAGACTGCTGGGTTTCTCTTTCTTATACATTTGTGTCTTCGCCTCACGATGTAAAGGTGACTGTTGCTGTTAATTTATATATTTGTGGGATTGTCGCTAATATAAAGCACCTTAAAGTGACTGTTGTGTTTTGGTGCTATATAAATAAAACTGAATAGAATAAAGTTATGTAGAACTGGGGGGGGATATAACTATCTGAGTTTGACACTCCTATATTACACAATCATGTTCACATATATATATAAATACTGATAATAAGGTTTTGGGGTTTTGTTTTTTGCATGTTTCCTTATGTTCTTTGCAAATATATTTCTAATTATGCCAAAGGAAATGAGCACTCGGCATTATTGTATTTTAGTGTGACTCAGTGTGGAAGAGCTGCCCATTCAGCAGAGTGGGAAGCTTTGGGTTGCTCCACACCAGCCCCCCTATTTGGCCTGTGTTCACTCACCCTGAGTCCATCTGCATAACTGCATCTTTCATGAGCTGTGGTCAATGCCTAATCCATACTGTATGGGAGTGTGTGTGTTGGTGTGCGTTCAGGCGAATGCCTGCACTACATATTTTGTCTCACTGTGTCCCATAAAGGGGAGATTCGCAGCACACGTGGATAGACGCAAAAACATTCATGCAGGACGCCAACTGTGCAGTCTATCATAGACTAATCGCTCAGGTCAGCAAATAATGACCCCTCAATGGCTTTGCTGCGAATTAACACTCTCACCTGTATCTCTTCATCACCTTCGTGGCTCCTGCTAGTGGCACCTTGTTTAAAACTAGTCAGTATCAGCAAAGAGGAATGCAGGTGCCGGTAGCAGGTAGAAGACCCCTGCAGTTCTTATCAGGTAAAGTGGTTTTTGATTAGTGTTAATGGCTGGGACTAAATAGCATTCAGCTTTTCCAACGGCTACACTTGTTATTCGTGTAAATGTGTGTGTTGCAGCTCAGCTCAAGGACATGCCGGCAGTTCATCAAGTTGACAAAGCTATATCTGCTCTGCATCGATGAGCAGGTTTTATGTCTAAACCTGAACCCTAAACTATCCCCCTTACACCATCAGGTTGCTTAGAGCTATTTTAAGAATGCTGCTGGATCATTTCTGCACAGTATCTCCCTGCAGCCAGTTTCAGTGCGTCAGCACCACCACCATAAGTCCACTGTGAGAATGAGGTTTTCCTTGTTGTGCATACTCTGTAGCCATGATCTACTCGTGGCCCAGAAAGACAGGCTGCAGCACCCGCCCTCCAAAACGCTCGGCATCTGGTGCAACAGACAGCCTTGCATGTTAATGCCGAGTTAATATTATTCTTATGAACTGCGAGTGACTTCGCATGTTAGTGAGCGCTCTCTCAAATTAATGTCACTTCCATTAATGCCGCCGTCTATTTCATGTCACAAGCACGTTCGGGCTCAGGCACACTCACACACACACACACACACACACACACGTGTAAAACCTCATGCACTCAACTCAACACTGGATGCACACAGTATTTATGCGCGCACTTACGCGCACGTCCTTTCTCTACAGAAGCAACAGAGAAGAAGAAAATGAATGTCCTGACTCATTTATCACATAGCCCCAAAAGTACAGATGAATCCAGTGATGAAAATCTGTCCTGAGAAATGTCAGGAAGATATTAACTCCAATACATCAAAGAGGAGCTGCAGTCTCTAAGCTGACTGCCAGCCGATGCTCCCAGCCTCTTGGTTAAATAGGGGGAGCACACCAGCGCCGATGTAATTTTTGCCAACTCTGACCATTTGTCACACAGAAACGAGTAAATAAAGACACAAGTCACTTCCATCCAAAGATTAACATCCGAAATGATGCAGAGCGAATTTCATTAGTGCGCAAATGCCATTCTTTAGATCTGTCTGATCTCAATGAAGTGTGAGAGAGGGAAGGGAAAGAAAAGAAGAGGGAAATTGCCTTTTCATGTAGATTTCACTAATCACTTCCCTAACAAAATACGGCAGACTTGTACTAATAAGTAAGTTAAGGCTCAGTGGACAGATAGAGTGAAACACAGCACAGAGGCTAATGGAATTGAGAGCTTTCCATGCCTCCATGGGTGTCTTAATTGTCAAAAGGAGATTCTCAGATGAGCATTTCAGCCCTCGCCTGCTGGATTGTGGGAAGCCTAAATTGGAGTGCGACTCACTGGACTTGTTTTAAGGCAGAGCTTCTCTCATGTGTGCGAGGCGGATCAAATCCCTTATCCAATGTCTGGAAACAGGTCCTGTGATTCACTCCTGTTTATTTTGCAGCCAGCGCCAGCAGAGTATGTGCTTTCCAAGCAGCCAATAGGGACTGCAGCAGGCTCATATCAAAAATCTATAACTTCTGCTCTTCTGTGCTTTTTCATCTCGCGGTGAATATATTGTGCGCTCATCTATTTTTGCATGGCTTCTTTGCTTCATAAATATTCATCCTGGACGTCAAATAGGTGATTTATCTGAAAGCAAAAATATGGCTTTTTTCGGTGCCAGCCAGCTTGGATTTGTTGGCTCTCATTGCTATTGTTACCAAGGCACCTTTGTAGCAACCTATTTTAGCATTGCAGCTCTAATACTAGTTATTACAGCAGGAGGAATTCCAACCACTGCGGTTCATTAGTAGTGAAACTAGAGTGCAGGGGACTCCATGAGACACAGAGAATGTGCACTTTTAATCTAAAAAGGTCAATGTGCTTGAGCTATTTTGGAGATTCACTGCAAGCTTATAATTGGAGCCGCGTCTGAAGACAACTTGGAATTAAATGAAGACAAAGTTACTGAGCGTGTGGTTGGCCTTTGATGAGAATCAGGGAGTGAGGACCCTTCATTTGCAACCTTTAATCAGTCCAGTGAGATCAGATTCGCATGTGATTGTAGAAGAAAGGAAAGTGGGGGGAGAAATGAAATGGTAATTAGTATTGATTACCTATGTGCATATGACCCCTTAGTCTCCCCTTGCATTCTTAAATCAACCCAAATTATTGAATTTTCTAATTTCATGCTCAGAGAGAAGTAGCCGGCAACATGAAACTGCCTCCACAATGAACCATGTGCCCGTTGGGGTCTGAGCAAATTATAGTGAAGAGAAACAAGGCTTCTTTTTGTGCAGAGGCGTGGGTGTGAGCCTGAATTAACCACACCGGTTTAAGTTATGGATGATAATTATTCTGGGAGGGTCTGTGGGGAGTAAAGGTGATTCAGGTAGCTTTTTCTTTAAATTGCATTTTACGTCGCTGCACTGTCGCTAAGCGATGGCCTCAACCCGGCCATATATGTATGTAATTACTTGCAGTTAAGATGGAGAAAAAGCTCCATTTAGGCTGGAAAAAGAAGCCCAATTACATGTATACACAATTAATACACCCATGGGAAATTGAAATTTTCTTTCAAATGATAAGATTAATTCCTAATTATGGCTTCACACATATGCACATGCACACTCACACAAAGGCCTCACACAGTTAATCTACTTTAGTAATAAGCCACCATACACTGAAATTGTGAGGAGAGAAGTGGACAGCAGCTGATGGAGGGAATCCGTGTCACCGTGGACTCATTGAACCGGGCACAGTGCGGCCGTGGCGGTGCTCTGCCGCCATCTGCTGGCTTCAGCACATATGACGACAGCCATCATTGTGTTACAGTGCATGCAGTGGATTACACCTTTTTTTGATTGTTTCTTCTGTCCTTTCCAATGGCTTTGTGGTCATTTTGTATTTCTTTGCAGTTTGTTGTATCCCTTTGTTGATTTTGAACAGTTTGTTTCTCTTTATACTCTATTTTGTGTTTTTTTGTGGGAATTGGGATCTCTTAGTAGTTTGTGTGTCTCTTGTAGTTTGCCCTTATTTGGCATCTCTTATAGCTCATGCGTCTCTGGTTATTTTGTATATTGTCATAGTTAGTGGCAAGGGCGTAGGTAGGAGTGAGTCTACTATTGGGGGGGACACATATCGGAAACCTGACAGATCCATAGTGTGTAAATTTTGGGTAGGATGAATGCACCTGTCTACAATATTGGGGGAGACATGTCCCCCCCGGTTCCTACACCTATAGTTAGTGGTCATTGCACATCTCTTGTGGATATTTGGCATCCTTTTGCAGTTGGTTTGTCACTCGGTTAATTTTGCAACAACAAATATTTACACATCAACTTCACGGCTCATTAATTTGATGCTTGGGCTCCTTGGCTTGTGCCTGGTTACTGGCTTCACCAAGAGTCAAACTGATTTTAATTATGTAAACTTTAGTTAAACCCCCAAAAACTGACATGTTAATGATCGTAAAGGTGCAAAGGATCTGACTGCAAAGTAACTGAGGGGTGAAATAAATCACTTGGGTACACATCTCAAGTATGATTTTATTCTGTGGGTCTCATATACATCTAACTTGTTGGTGCAACATAACAGACAGCAACTCAGTACGGCAGTGCCTACATTTTTAATATATCCACATTTACAAGCAAAAAATAAATGTTTAAAAGATAAATATTAGTTTCCTTTTTAAAGCACAGCACGGAGCTCTCTTGGCTTGCAGCAAAACTATATTGCATCAGTCTCATATAAATATGCTTAACCTCACACTCATTCTAAGAAAATACACAATGGATTTTACTGCAGATAAAGTGCCTATTCTGCAGCTCTGGAATCAGAGAATGTCTAAGCAAGTCGAGACTCACAAAGTGCAATTTAAAAACACTAAGGGCAATAAGGACACACAGATGCGTGACGGGACAGCTGTGCTCGTGTGCAAGAACATGTGTGCATGGGACAACAGGAGTACCGCAGAGGCTAGACTAGAGTTCATGAGCATTTTAAGACAAGATTGAGAGGAATGCCACTAAAGGAAATGACAGTGACAGGACATGAACATAGTATGCTGCCAGAAGAATGGTCACTGGAGCTCTTTTACAACACAATGACTGACGCCTCACAAAATTTCCATCATACACGAAGACCGGACTTTATAAACCATCCATCATTCAGCGCGGGCCTTCACATGGCTACCGAGGCGTCCGAGTCTTTTGGTCGATTGTGTACGACATGCTCCAGCTGACCAGAGTCGGAGACATCGTAGCTCGTCTTGTACTTGGCCAAGATCTTCATCAAAGGCCGCAGCTTCAGCCACCACTGCTCCTTGGGGATCCTGTGACTGCAGACAGATGAAGAAACTTCAGTATCAGCATTTATTCATGTATTTTTTTTCTCATTTTGGAATCCAAGTTTACATTGTACAGCTTATTCCAAAGGCCACCCAGTTTCTCCCTTTTTGAGTAAACAAACCTCCCTGTGTCCCAGGGAGCTGCTGCGATACGTACACAAAGTCAGTCTCATCCTTGAGTTGTACAACAGGCTGGAAGACCAGAGTCCTGCGGCGCATTCCCAGCAGACAGCAGGAGTCCTCAGTGTTAGCAAACACTCGGCCTGCACACAAACACTGAATCAATCAAAGGTGCAAACACAGGAAACTACTTTATCTTGCAAACATGCATCAGCGTAGAATTAAAGCCACTGGAAACCAAAATCCACGACAGCGTTCCAACTGTGCAGTTTATGCACATAAGAGTAACAATAAAAGGATCTCACATTAGTCTCACTTCAAATTTGAAATAATGTCATTTTTTCCAAAGTATTTTGAATATTGGAATTGACTTTCTGTCCAATGTTTGTGGTGTCCCTGGTGGCAAACAACGCACCACGTTTTTGATGAGCTGGAGTTCCCTCAAAGCCTCGACAAATATCACATTTCTGTGAAGTGAATGTGGAGTTCAATAACGTAAACTTAACTGCATCAAGCTGCTGCCTTTGCCAGTTGGCAAAAGAAATACTAGCAGTTTAATAATTCACATTTTATTAAAGTAAAAAGCAAGATAACTGTTGAGCACACCAACAGCCTCAGCTGCCTCTCCAGCAGAGGGCAGCAGCACCCCCACCCCAAACTCTCTCAGGTGGGTCATTGTGAACAATCAAAAAGGGAAGACGACCAGTTCTGCAGCATCTCGAAACCTGAGTGTCAAACAGACAGCCCGACGGCCAGAACCAGCCCACCAAAGGGTCCGACCCAGCCCACTGGATGCCTTTGTACATCATTTTTACGATTTCTGGTGAAATTCCCAGTGGCTTTAACATTAAGCAGTATCTGAGAGGTTTCACAGTCATTTGTTTCTGCTAGCTTGTGGCTATCTGAAACATCTTAATAAACAAAACTGCTGCAGTGTGGTTTTAGAGGAAAACAAGAGCAAACCTAAATACAAAGAGGTGTTGATGTGGAAGTCATTACTGCTAAAAAAAAATTCAAATTAAAAAAAGCAGCTGAAGCAAGATAAAGCACTGCAGATTAACAAGAAAATGTGGGAAAAGCGGAGAAAAAAGAAACATGTGCTTTGCTCATACAGCCCATACTTGCACATTTCCAGACAATCATTTTCAGAATTGAACTGGAAATAGCGTCGCATGGTGGCTGCTGATACATTTGTGAGGCACTGGCAGATTGTAGCTGCATCCTACATGTGTCTGGACAGGCTGTGGTCTTCTAAAAGATGTAACAGTGAGAATGACACACTGGGATATGGTGCTAAAATGAAACACAGGATGGGAGCTAAACATAAAGGTGTACATGGTCATGGAGCCAGCATGAAGAAAAAAAGGATTTACCTTCATCTTATGTCATCCATGTGTAAGAGAAATAGACACAAAAACAAAAAAGAGGAGTTTTAACTTTAAGTGTGACCTTAATACACACACAGTGCACAGGTCGGTTGTATCATATTGTTCATAGTTATCTGTAAGATGAGAAAGTATGTATATTCTCCTTAAAATGCTACACTGATGAGTTTAAATGATCAATAATTCATTTCCTTTGAGAGGATAAGCATACATCAAAATGTCAGGCAGAGTGCCTCCATGACAGATCTGCTTCACAAAGGCCACGCCTCTGCAGGGAGGGAGGATCTGCTACCACAGGTCTAACTATATGGAGCATTAACCTTACCTTGTCTGAATGTCTCCACCAGCTTTTTGGAGACCCACTGCATCGCCTTGGCTGAGATCTTGGTCCCAAAGTTACGGTCGAATGGAGACGGCGCTCCTCCCTTTGAAGGAATTCAGAGACTTCACTCAGCTTTTCTACACAATTTAACACACACTTGCTGATGTACGCGGCTGTGCTATCTTTAAAACGTCTCTGCATCCACAATTCTTTTTCCTTGCTGCATTCCATTACAAACCAAATTCTCCCCAGAGGTCATCAAAGTTTTGTTTGTTCCAGTTTTTTTCTGCGCTATTCTCTAGATACACAAAATCCAAAACACAACAAAGACCACCCATGTAAACTGGGAACATGCATATTCATGATACAAATATGGGAAATTGTTACTTCTGTTCTCTGGAGGCGATGCTACCGCTGACTATTTATACAGCGGGAAAGAGGCCTACCTGCTGCATGTGTCCCAGCACATTCTTCCTGCAGTCAAACACTCCCTTGCCTTCTTCAGAGTACAGCTGATAGATGAAGTCTGTTGTGTAATTCTCATTGCTGTTCTCATTCCTAACACACACATACAGGGAAACAAAATGTTAGCAGAGGTGCATTCACTGCATGCGTTTGGGCTGATTCTCACGCTAGCCTGATGTCATCAGTGACAATACAAGGAGCAAACACTGAGGGATGGAAACACATGTTTATACTGCAGCAACTCTGCTCACTGCTCAGAGATGTTGTCTGTAAACGTCTCACCTAAGGACCAGACCTCTTTGAATGCTCGTCTTCATTTTCTCTGTCAGATGTTCAACGTTGGCCTGCGGGAAGAAGTGGTGCATGTGAGTGAAGTTAATCAATAGGTGGCTCTGCAAGGTCTGCCTTAGAATCAATCTAGTGCGTCATCTGGTGGATGAAACTAGGAATGACATGTGAAGAACTGAGCCTGAAACTTTAAGGGGACCTACTGTATTTAATGTTCCTTTATTTTCAGTCATATACATACACGACCACTTTATTGTTAGTACTGGGCTAAAGCTCTGCTTTAATTCTTCAAGGCACAGGTTCAACAAACTTTATTAGAATTGTTTGTCATAAAGTGATGATGTCAGAGTCACTTTTGAGGTATTATGAATAAATACCTTTGCAATAACATATTCCATCATTATTGCAGTCGTTACTGAATCTCTGTATTTTAATGCAAGCACCAAGCTTTTTGTCTCTAGTTGTTTCCTTTTTCTTTTCCTGTTTGTTTTTCTTAGAATGTTGTATTTGCTTGCTCAGCTATTTCTGAGGTTTTATATAATACTGTTTGTTGTTTATTGCACAATAAGAAAATAAATAAAATGAAGGGAGAATGTGCCAGAAAGCAGATGAACTGAGGGGTTCTACAGGGATTATTTTGGAACTGGGATTCGTGCAAACCTACTTCAGCAGGGTCCAAGAGGGTCAAAAACGATGCTGAAAATGACCATAACAGTTCTACTTTAAATAATCAATGCATACCGCTTCTATGGTGAGTGAGTGAGTGCATTTGTGTGTGTGTGGTTGTGTCTTACCTGCAGATCTTTGATATCAAATGGTTCCTCATAGATGTAGGCAGCATCAGCCCCTGAAGCCAGGCCCCCCACGGTGGCGAGGTAGCCGCAGTAGCCTCCCATAGTCTCAATGATGAACACGCGTCTCTTGGTCCCACTGGCTGACTGCTTGATGCGGTCACATGTCTGACACACGCACAAGCTCACAAAGTTAGTACACAATAAGCGCTAACACAAGCTAACCTGTTTAACTTGTGTCTGATCTGAACTCATGTTATTCCATCAAAGTGTTATGAAATCTAACCAGTAAATGTGATGATTAGAGGTCATGAAGTGTGAACGTAAGACTTTCCACACAGTAGAGCAACAGCAAAGCACCATGCTTATTTAGCAAACAGTCAACTCGCTACATTTCAACAACAGATTCAGGCTAAATGCTGCTTTCGCCACACAGACTGCAGTCCTGCGAAAGATGACAGAACACATCAAATGGTAACATTAAATCCAGAATTTGAATGCAAACACTTGGTTAAATTCTATTTAGGAACCTTTTTCTAGCTGAGATGGGGATGGATTTTAATTTTGATAGCCCAGTGCTGACAATCAGGTAAACAATCTAGAGTCAGTTCAGAAGCTGCAACAGTGAAAAAAATGTGAGATGCTGTGAATTCACGTGCTTTGCAGATATCTTCCAAAAATGGGAAGTCGTTCTTTCGTGTGCTTTAGGTCAGAATAA